>JBBPBT010000720.1:12733713-12917792 GCA_037974875.1 Cicer bijugum | reverse complement strand
ATATATATATATTTAAGAGTCTTTTCTACTGCTAATTCGATATCAACATTATCAGTCCATGTTTGAGATTCAAGAAGCCATTGTCAACTAAAATTATAAATTTAATAATTTTTAAATATTAATTTACAATAAAATACTTATAAACATGGTTAATACAAAAGCTCTTCACAAAATATCCACTGTAGTTTAGAGCTTACCACTTGTCTAAGATAGTTGAATTTCTTGGCACTAGAATCAATCACATCTTGGTTAATCTAAGAGCTTGGTTTAGTGGAAAAAATAAGGTATGTAAGTATAGAGAGTGTGAACAAAGGTCGTTTATTTATTATTTATGAGAGATACTTAGTTTCTTTACATAAGACACTTAGATTTGATTTATTATGAAAAATAAATCTCTTAAAAATAGTTTTTATTCTTGCTACTACATATATTGACCTCAAACAAAATTGTCTATGATAGAAAGATATCTCCGTATATTTTTTCAATCGAAAATTACATAGTAATAGATGACCATAAACGCACCACTAGAATGAGTTATCTCCATTAATCAAATATTTAATCAAAATTTAGTTCCCGATTATTTTAAATAAATGGTATATATCTAGCTTCTGCTAAAGTATTATTGTAATTTATCATTCCACAATCAAATTTCATTAAATATATACGGCTTAATTTGGATACGTCCACTCCTCTGTTAGATAATTTATAATTCAAGTAAGACATTAGTTGTATGTGATAACTAATAAACTAACCAATCAATTAGTTAGTTAGTTAGAAGACAGTTATAACGAATAGAGATAAAATCATGTATACATAAAACTTTTTATTCATTCAATAATACAAGTCTTACAATTCATATGCTAGTGTATTTTCTGTCACTTGCACTTGAAGCAAAAACTTGAAAGCTAACAATTGATATCTAGAGCAAGGTTCCTTGATCCGAATAAGAGTGCCAAACACAAGTGGAGTGTAGGGATAAAAAACATGTGTGAAGTGAGGATGAGTTCAAGTGCAATTAATGGAATTTTTGTTTAGCACATATGCCACACTTTGATGGAAAAGAATGAGATAGATGGAGAGTGCTAATTCGAGCATTGTTTGGATTTCAAGAAATGTTAGAAATCACAGAAAATGGCTCCAATAAGTACAATTATGTCATTTTCGTCATTTTAGAAATTACTGAAGAAGTGTTAGAAATAACATTTAGGTCATTTTCGTCCTCCTTAGGGTTATTCTAGTCCATTTATGCATTTTAAAAAAATCTTGTGCACCCAATAAGTTCGTTTCTGTCATTGGGTTAATATTTAGGTCATTTTTATCCTCCCTAGGCTTATTCTAGTCCATTTATCATTTTTAATCAATCTTGTGCATCCATTTAGTGTGTTTGTGTCATTTGATTAACAATTAGGTTATTTTCATCTTCCTTAGGATTATTCTAGTCCATTTAAGATTTTTAACCAATCTTGTGCATCCAATAAGTGTGTTTGTATCATTGGATTTACATTTAGGTCATTTTCTTCCTCCCTGGGTTTATTCATGTCCATTTAGGGTTTTTAACCAATCTTGTGCACCCAAAAAATTCGTTTTTTGTCATTGGATTAACATTTTGATCATTTTCGTCCTCATTAGGGCTATTCTAGTCCATTTAAGGTTTTTAACCCATGTTATTCACCCAATAAGTTCGTTTGTGTCATTGGATTAACATTTAGGTCATTTTCGAATTCCCTAGGGTAAAACGAGTCCATTTAGTGTTTTTAACCAATCTTGTGCATCCAATAAGTGTGTTTGTGTTATTAGATTAACATTTAGGTCATTTTCATCCTCCCTAGGGTTATTCTAGTCTATTCATGGTTTTTAACAATTCATGTGCATCCAATAAATGTGTTTGTGTAATTTAATTAACATTTAGGTCATTTTCCACCTCCCTAAAGTTATTCTTGTCCATTTATGGTTTTTAACCAATCTTATGCATCCAATAAGTGTGTTTGTGCTATTGGATTAACATGAAAGTCATTTTCATCCTCCCTACGATTATTCTAGTCCATGTAGGGTTTTTATTTAATCTTGTGCATTCGATAAGTTCGTTTGTGTCATTGGATAAATATTTAGGTCATTTTCATTCTTCCTAGGTTATTCTAGTCTATTAAGGGTTTTTAACTAATCTTGTGCATCCAATAAGTTCATTTGTGTTATTGGATTAACATTTAGGTCATTTTTGTCCTACCTAAGCTTATTTTAGTGCATCTAGGGTTTTTAACCAATCTTGTTCATCCAATAAGTTCGTTTGTGTTATTGGGTTAAGATTTAGGTCATTTTCGTCATCCTTAAGGTTATTCTAGTCCATTTAGCATTTTTTAACCAATCTTGTTCATCCATTGATTGTGTTTGTGACATTCCATTAGCAATTAGGTTATTGTCGTCCTCCTTAGTGTTACTCTAGTCCATTTAGGGTTTTAAATGAATATTGTGCACCCTATAAGTTTATTTGGGTCATTGGATTTACAATTAGGTCATTTTCGTCATCTCTAGTGTTATTCTACTCCATTCAAGGTTTTTAACCAATTTGGTGCATCCATTAAGTGTGTTTGTGTCAATGGATTCGCAATTTGGTCATTTTCTTCAGTCATATGGTTATTCTTGTCCATTTAGGGTTTTTAAACAGTCTTGTACACCCAATACGTTCATTCGTGTCATTGGATTTATATTTAATTCATTTACGTACACCCTAGTGTTATTCTAGTTTATTTAGTGCTTTGAACAAAACTTGGCCATCCAATAATTTCGTTTGTGTTATTGGATTATCAGTTAGGTCATTTTCATCCTCCCTATGCTTATTCTAGTCCATTTAGGGTTTTTAACCAATCTTGTGCATCAAATAAGTTTGTTTGTATCATTGGGTTAATATTTGGATCATTTTCCTCCTCCCTAGGCTTATTCTAGTCCATTTAGCATCTATAATCAATGTTGTGCATCCAATATGTTAGTTTATGTCATTGGATTAGCAATTAGGTCATTTTCATCCTCCCTAGGGTTATTCTAGTCCATTTTGGGTTCTTAAGTAAGTTCTTTTGTGTCATTGGATTAACAATGAGGTCATTTTGATCATCCCTAGGGTTATTTTAGTCCATTAAGGGTTTTTAACCAATCTTGGGCATCCATGAAGTTTGTTTGTGATATTGGATTAGCAATTACGTCATTTTCTTCCTCCCTAAAATTATACTAGTCCATTTTGGAGTTTTAATCTATCTAGTGCTTCCAATAAGTTAGTTTGTGTCATTAGATTAACATTTTGGTCATTTTCGTCCTCCTTAGAGTTATTCGTGTCCATTTAGGGTTTTTAATCAATCATGTGCATCCTACAAGTGTGTTGGTGTCATTGGATTAACATTTAGGTCATTTTCGTCCCCTATATGGTTATTCTAGTGCAATTAGGGTTTTTACACAATCATGTGCATCCAATAAAATCGTTTGTGTCATTGCTTTAACATTAAGGTCCCTTTTTTCCTACTTAGGGTTATTCCCTCCCATTTAGGGCTTTTAATCAATCTTGTGCATCCAATAAGTGTGTTTGTGTTATTGGATTAACATTTAGGTCATTTTCGTCCTCCTTAGGGTTATTCTAGTTCATTTATGCATTTTAACCAATCTTGTACATCCAATAAGTTTGATTGTGTCATTGGGTTAACATTTAGGTCATTTTCGTCCACCATAGGGTTATTCTAGTCCATTATGGGTTTTTAACCAATCTTGTGGATCCATTAAGTGTATTTGTGTCAATGGATTAGCTATTAAGTCATTTTCGTCCTCCCTAGGGTTATTCTAGTCCATTTAAGGGTTTTAACCAATCTTCTGTACCAAATAAGTTTGTTTGTGTCATTAGATTAATATTTAGTTCATTTTCGTCCTCCCTTGGGTATTTCTCGTCTATTTAGGGTTTTTAACCAATCATGTGCATCCTATAACTCTGTTTGTGTCATTGGATTAACATTTAGGTTATTTTCATCCCCCTAGGGTTATTCTACCACATTTAGGGGTTTTAACCGATTTTGTGAATCCAATAAGTTCGTTTGTGTTATTTGATTAACATTTAGGTCATTTTCTTCCTCCCTTGGCTTGTTCTAGTCCTTTTGAGGTTTTTAACCATTCTTGAGCATCCAATAAGTTTGTTTATTTTATTGGATTAATATTTAGGTCATTCTGGTCCTCCCTAGGCTTATTCTAGTGCATTTAGTGTTTTTAACCAATATTGTGCATCTAATAAGTTCGATTGTGTCATTTTATTTAAATTTTCGTCATTTTCGTCATCCCTATGCTTATTATAGTCCATTTAGCATTTTTAACCAATCTTGTGCATCCATTAAGTGTTTTTGTGTGATTCGATTAGCAATTATGTCATTTTCGTCCTCCTTAGGGTTATTCTAGTCCATTTAGGGTTTTTAACCAATATTGTGCATCCAATAAGTTCTTTTGTGTCATTGGATCAATATTCAGGTCATTTTCTTCCTTCAATGTTGGGGTGGGAATATGCCAGGTCAGACCAGACTTTGAAAGGCCTGAGCTTTGCCTACGATTTATTTTTTAGGCCGAAGCCTAGCATACAACCTATCGTAGGCTTTTTTTTCTGCCTGACCTGGCCTTTTTAAAAGTATTACCTGACCTAAAAGACTTTTTAAAAGCCTTATTCACATTAAAATAGTTAAATATTATATTCATATCACATGATTCACTCCACAAACCAATATCAATGTACATATCTATATATTTCAAACAAAAAATAAATTTTCTAACGAAATAATTTTTAAAAAAATTTGAAACAAACAACCTTTAAACCCTCAAAAATAATTTTTGATTTCAAATAATAGATTTTTTTACTAAAATAAATGCACCCATTATTACCTCTTAAACAAATATGGAACAATTACTGAGTGATTTGAGTGATTTACTAATTGAACGGTAACCGAATACGAAACGACTACCAAATATAGAATTATTATCGAATATGGAACGACTACTGAATATGGAATGATTACTGAGTGATTGCCTAATTGATAGAATTTATAATAGGAAATAACATTATTAATAAAATACTAAAAAAAAATATTAATAAATAATAAAATATATATAGGCCGGCCTGTCAGGCCTAATAGGCTTTTTTATAAGCTTGAGCCTGACATATTTAAATAAATAGGCTTTTAAAAACAGCTAGAGTCTATCCTTTTTATTAAATAGGTCAGGCCATAAGTACGCCAGGCCATAGGCCCTTGTTGAACGACCTAGCCTATTCTAATCCCTACTCCCAAGGTTGTTCAAGTTCATTAAGGGTTTTCAATCAATCTTGTGCGTCCATTAAGTGTGTTTGTGCCAATGGATTAGCAATTAGGTCATTATCATCCTCCCTAGGGTTATTCTAGTCCATTTAGGATTTTTAACCAATCTTATGCACCCATTAAGTTCGTTTGTGTAGTTGGATTTATATTTAGGTCGTTTTGAGAATCCCTAGGGTTATTCTAGTCTATTTAGGATTTTAAAGAAATCTTGTGCATGCAATAAGTTTGTTTGTGTTATTGGATTAACATTTAGGTCATTTTCACCATCCCTAGGCTTATTCTAGTCCATTTAGCATTTTTAACACATCTTGTGCATCCATTAAGTGTTTTTATGTCATTGGATCATCAATTATGTTATTTTCCTCGTCCATATGGTTATTCTAGTCCATTTACGGTTTTTAACCAATCTTTGCCGATCGTATACGTATGTTTGTGTCATTAGATTAACTTTTGTGTCATTTTCGTCTTCCCTAGGGTTATTCTTGTCCAATAAGAGTTTTTAAACAATTGTGTGCATCCAGTAAGTATGTTTGTGTCATTGGGTTATCATTTAAGTAATTTTCTTCCCCCTAGTCTTATTCTAGTCCATTTAGCGTTTTTAACTAATCTTGTACATCCTTTTAGTGTGTTTGTGTCATTGAATTAGCAATTAGGTCATTTTCATCCTTCCTAGGGTAATTCTAGTTCGTTAAGGATTTTTAACCATTCTTGTGCATCTATTAAGTGTGTTTGTGTGATTGGATTAGTAATTAGGTCATTTTCTACCTCCCTAGGTTTATTCTAGTGCATTTAGGGTTTTTAACTATTCTTGTGCACCCAAAAAGTTCTTTTATGTCATTGGATTAACATATAGGTTATTTTCGTCCTACCTAGGGTTATTATAGTCAATTTATGGTTTTTTTACAAATCTTGTGCATCCAATAAGTTTCTTTGTGTCATCGGATTAACATTTAAGTTATTTTTGTCCTCCTTAGTGTTATTCTTGTGTCATTTGATTAACATTTAGGTCATTTTTGTCCTCCCTAGGGTTATTCTAGTCCATTTAGCGTTTTTATGTAATTGGATTAGCAATTATATTATTTTCCTTATCTATTTTGGGTTTTAATCCAATCTTGTGCATCCAATAAGTTCGTTTGTGTCATTGGATTAACATTTATGTCATTTTCGTCCTCCCTAGGGTTATTTTAGTCCAATTAGGCTTTTGAAACAATCTTGTGCATCCAGTAAGTACGTTTGTGTCATTGGTTTATCATTTAGGTCATTTTCTTCCATCTAGGCTTATTCTAGTCCATTTAGCATTTTTAACTAATCTTATACATCCGTTAACTGTGTTTTTGTCTTTGGATTAACATTTAGGTCATTTTCGTCCTCCCTATGGTTATTTTAGTCAGTTAAGGGTTTTTAAACAAACTTGTGTGCCCAAAAAGTTTGTTTGTGTCATTGGATTAACATTTAGGTCAATTTCGTCCTACCTAAGATTATTCTAGTACATTTTCAACTTTTATCCCATTCAGTCAATCCAATAAGTTTGTTTGTGTCATTGGATTAACATTTAGGTCATTTTCATCCTCCGTAGGGTTATTCTAGTCCATTTAGGGAGTTTAACCAATCTTCGGCATCCTACATGTTTGTTTGTGTCATAGGATTAACATTTAGGTTATTTTTGTCCTCCTATGTGTTATTCTAGTTCATTTTGGGGTCTTAACCAATCTTGTGCTTCCAATAACTTCATTTTTGCCATTGGATTAATATTTAGTGTATTTTCCTCTTCTCTAAGGTTATTCTCGTCCTAATAGGGTTTTTGAACAATCTTTTGCATCCAATAAGTTCATGTGTGTCATTGGATCCACATTTATGTCATTTTCTGCCTCTCTAGGGTTATCCTAGTTCATTTAGGGTTTTTAACTGATCTTGCACATTCAATAAGTTTGTTTGTGTCCTTAAATTAACATTTAGGTCTTTTTCGTTCTCCCTAGGATTATTTTGTTCCATTTAGGGTTTTTAAACCAATATTTTGCATCTATTAAATTTGTTTGTGTCAATAGACTAATATATAATTTATTTTCATCCTCCCTAGGGTTAGTATAGCCAATTTAGGGTTTTTAACCAATCATGTGCATTCAATAGGTACATGTGTGTCATTGAATTAACATTTAGGTCATTTTCCTCGTGCATAGGGTTATTTTAGTCCATTTAGAGTTTTTAGCCAATCTTGTCCATCCAATAAGTTCGTTTGTGTCATTTGATTATCATTTACGTCATTTACATCTTCTTGAGGGTTAATCTAGTCCAATTAGGGTTTTAACCAATATTGTGCATCCAATATGTTGTTTTTTGTTATTGGATTACCATTTAGGTCATTTTCATCCTCCCAAGGGTTAATTTAGTCCATCTAGGGATTTTAACCAATCTTGTGCATCCTACAAGTTTGTTTGTGTCATTCGATTAACATTTAGGTCGTTTTCATCCTCCAGTTGGGTTATTGTAGTCCCATTAGGATTTTAGACAATCTTTTGCATCCAATAAGTTCGTTTGTATCATTGTATTAACGTTTAGGTCATTGTATTAACGTTTAGTCAATTTAGGGTTTTTAACCGATCTTGTGCATCCAATCAGTTCATTTGCATTATTGGATTAATATTTAGGTCATTTTTGTCCTCCCTAGTGTTATTCTACTCTAATTAGGGCTTTTAACCAATGATGTGCATCCAATAAGTGTGTTTGTGTCATTGGATTAACATTTAGGTCATTTTCGCTCGCCTTAAGGTTATTGTAGTCCATTTAGGGTTTTTATCCAATCTTGTGTATCTTATAAGTTCGTTTGTGTTAGTGGATTAATATTTATGTAAGTTTCATCCTCCTTAGGGATTTTTATCCTCCCTAGGTTTATTCTAGTCTAATTAGGGTTTTTAAATAGTCTTGTGAAACCAATAGGTTTGTTTGTGTCATTGGAATGTCCCTGTCCTCATCCATGTCTAGTACCACGAAATCCAATGGAAAAATGAACTTGTCCTCTTTAACCAACATATCTTCCAATGCCCTGTTTTTTGTATATTGAAAAGGGCATAAGACTTACAGTATCCCAAAGATCACACAGAGCCTTCCCAAAAGTTCGATTTCCAATAGCGCACGGGATTGAGAAGATAAGGATTAAAGAAGAATTACAAGAATCATCCATGAATGATTCTTGAAAAAACTGCTCTAATCGCGTTAGAAACGACCGTCTTTGAGTTTCTATGCTAGGGCACAAGTCTCCTAACTTCGCAATGGTCAAAAAGCATCCCTAAACAGTGAAAAATTGTGTTTTTATGAATGCTGATGCGCGTCGTGCACCCCAGGCAAAGGGTTTGCGCTCCGGGCAGGCCTGGACAGTGCTGAAAGGCTGGAAATGCACCTCAGGCGCAATTGGTGTGCTTCAGGCGCACAACTTCTTCTAGTTGACATTTTCTGCATTTTGCACCTCTTTAAAGTCTGAATTTGGTTCTAGTGTCTTCATGAAAGTTGTAGCTATGGATCTTAGCTTTCATTTTCCCGTGGTTTGACTCTAAATGAACATCTACAACTCCAGATATGGCTGTCATACTCCACATAGTTCATGTTGATTTCTCACAAAAATTCAGCATTGCACTAAAACAATGTAACAACGAAAAACTCTGAAAAATCTCTACATAATAAAGGAAATAAGTTCATAAACATTTAGTTAAATCAAAGAAATAAAAGTAACAAAATATATCAAATAAATCCTTAAATTAACTAATGAATAAAAGATAAATAATACTAAAAACAATAAAAAATATGCATATGATAAAGTGTCATCAGTCATTTTCTGCCTTCTTAGTGTTATTCTTGAATATTTAGGGATTTTAATCAATTTTGTGCACCCAATAAGTTCATTTGTCTCCATGGATTATCATTTAGGTCATTTTCGTCCTCCCTATAGTTATTCTAGTCCATTTAACTTTTTTTAATCAATTGTGAATCCATTAAGTTCGTTTGTATTATTGGATTAACATTTAGGTTGTTCGTCCTCTTAAGGATTATTTTAGTCCACTTAATTTTTAACCAATCTTGTGCATCCAACAAGTTCTTTTGTGTCATTGGATTAACATTTAGGTCATTTACGTCCTCCCTAGGGATATTATAATCTAATTAAGGTTTTTAAACACTCTTTTGCATCCAATAAGTTCATTTGTGTCATTGGATTAACATTTAGGACATTTTGGTCCTCCCTTGGGTTATTCTAGTCCATTTATGGTTTTTAAACAATCATTTGCATCCAATATGTTCGTTTGTGTCATTCGATTAATATTTAGGTAATTTTTGTCATCCCTAGGGTTGTTATAGTCCATTTAGGGTTTTTAACCGATCTTGTGAATCTAATAAGTTCATTTGTGTCATTGGATTAACATTTAGGTCATTTTCGTCCTCCCTAGGGTTATTCTAGTCCAACTAGGGATATTAAACAATCTTGTGCAGCCAATAAGTTCGTTTGTGTCATTTGATTAACATTTAGCTCATTTTTGTCATCCTTAGGGTTATTCTAGTCTATTTAGGGTTTTTAACCAATCAAGTGCATCCAATAAATGCGTTTGTGTCATTTGATTAACATTTAGGTTATTTTCATACTCCCTAGAGTTATTCTAGTCCATTTATGATTTTAACCAATCTTGTGCATCCAATAAGTGTGTTTGTGTCATTGGATTAACATTTAGGTCAATTTTGTCCTCACTAGGGTTACTCTAGTCTATTAAGGATTTTTAACCAATCTTGTGGATCCATTAAGTGTGTATGTGTCATTGTTTAGCAATTAGGTTATTTACGTCCTCCTTAAGGTTATTTTAGTCCATTTAGTGTTTTAAACCAATCTTATGCACTCAATAAGTTTGTTTGTGCCATTTGATTAATATTTAGGTCATTTTCGTTCTCCCTTGGATAATTCTAGTCCATTTTGGGGGTTTTGACCAATCTATTATTTTCAATAAGTTCGTTTGTGTCATTGGATTAACATTTGGGTCATTTTCATCCTCCACAGGGTTATTCTAGTTTATTTAGAGTTTTTAACCATTCTTGTGCATCCTATAAGTATGCTTGTGTCATTGGATTTACATTTAGGTCATTTTTCATCCTCCTTTGGGTTATTCTAGTCTAATTAGGATTTTTAAACAATCTTTTGCATCCAATAAGTTTGTTTGTGTCACTGGATTAACATTTAGGTAATTTTTGACCCCTAGGGTTATTCTAGTCTATTTAAAGTTTTTAACCAATTCTCTGCATCGAAAAAGTGTTTTTATGTTTGTTGATTAACATTTATATCATTTTCATCCTCCCTAGAGTTATTCTAGTCCATTTAGGATTTTTAACAAATCTTGTTTATCCGAAAAGTGTGATTGTGTGATTTGATTATCATTTAGGTCATATTTGTCCTCCTTATGGTTATTCTAGTCCATTTATGATTTTTAACCTATCTTATGCATCCAATAAGTTCGATTTTTGTCATATGATTATCATTTAGGTCATTCCCGTCCACCCTAGCGTTATTCTAGTCCGTTTAGGGATTTTAACCAATTTTGTGCATTCGGTAAGTGTGTTTGTGTCAATGAATTAACATTTATGACATTTTTGTCATCCCTATGGTTATTCTAGTCTATTTTGGTGTTCTAATCAATCTTGTGCATCCAATAAGTTCGTTTGTGTTATTGGATTAACATTTAGGTTATTTTTGCCCTCCTTAGGCTTATTTTAGTCCATTTATGATTTTTAACCAATCTTGTGCATCCAATAAGTTCGTTTGTATCATTGGATTGACATTTAGGTTATGTTTGTCCTCCCTACGGTCATTCTAGTCCGTTAAGGGTTTTTAACAAATCTTGTGCATCCATAAAGTGTGTTTGTGTCATTGGATTAGCAATTAGGTCATTTTCGTCCTCCCTCGAATTATTATAGTCCATTTAAGATTTTGAACCAATCCTGTGCATCCAATAAGTTTGTTTGTGTCATTTGATTAACATTTAGGTCATGTTTGTCCTCCCTAGGGTTATTCTAGTCCATTTAGGGTTTTTAACCAATCATGTTGATCGAATAAGTTCGTTTGTGTGATTGAATTAACATTTAGGTCCTTTTCATCCTCCCTTGGGTTATTTTAGTCATTTTATGTGTTTCGCCAATCTTGTGCATCCAAAAAGTGTGTTTGTGTTAATGGATTAATATTAAGGTCATTTTTTTATCCCTAAGTTTTTTCTAGTCTATTTTGGGTTTTAATTCAGTCTTGTGCATCGAATATATTTTTTTTGTGTAATTGATATAACATTTACGTCATTTTCGTGCTCCCTAGGATTATTGTAGTCCATTTATGGTTTTTAACCAATCTAGTTCAACCAATAAGTTCGTTCGTGTCATTGGATTAACATTTAGGTCTTTTTTTTTTTTACCTCACTAGGGTTAGTCTAGTCCATTTAGGGTTTTAAACCAATCTTGTGCATCCTAAAAGTTAGTTTGCGTAAGTGGACTAGCATTTAGGCCATGTCCGTATCCCTAGGTTATTCTAGTCCAATTATGGTTATTAAATAATCTTATGCATCCAATAAGTCTGTTTGTGTTAATGGATAAGGTCATTTTTGAACATATAGCTTCCAATAAGGTCATTTTTGTCATCCCTATGGTTATTGTAAGACCCATAATTTTAAATTATACCTTATGTATGTTAATGGATTTTGGTATTGAACTCAGGGGCTTTTTAGCCAAGTTATTAATATTTTGGAGTTTATATGATCAAAAAGATATTTTGATGCCCGATTAGAGTTACTCGTCGATAAATAACTTAAATTAACGGCGGTGAATCTTTT
Source organism: Cicer bijugum (assembly GCA_037974875.1). NCBI lineage: Eukaryota > Viridiplantae > Streptophyta > Magnoliopsida > Fabales > Fabaceae > Cicer > Cicer bijugum. Next base: position 12,905,623 of record JBBPBT010000720.1, on the reverse strand, counting down.
ACGAATAGTTTAATGTGTTTTGGGTAAAAGAGTAATTTAATAAATATCTAAAGAGTTGGAGATATTTGTTAATTATTATTAATATATATATATATATATTTATATTTATATATAAAGAAAAGGAAAAGAAAGAAATAAGGAGAAGAGAAGTAGAAAGGAAAGAAAAAGAGAGAAAGGAAATACAAAGGAGAGAAAATCAGAATTTTCCATCTCCTTCCTCACTGCCTCGCGCAAGAAGTTCAATTTCTCCCTTCCTCCATTGTTGCTCGTTTTTGCTTCCTTTTCTTTCCTTTGAATTCGAATTTGATAGTGGGATATGGGACAAGGATTTCTCAACTTCACTCTTCCTCTTTGATTCGAAAACGGAGAAAAACGGTATTAGGGATTCAAACTCAAATCTCCCTGTTTCATCTAGATCTAAGCCTCCTTTGAAGAAGTGATAGAAGGGAAAGTTGCTCACCTCCGTGCTACGGTGCTAGTGGACCAACTTTGGAAGCAACATTGCAAACGAAGATTTTACCGGATTTACTCACGGTACCGAAATCGAACGAAAAAGCTAAAGTGAAGGTAAGGGCTCCTTCCAAACTTTTAGTTTGCATTTAAGGACTTGCTTGTGGATGTGTGGAAAAGAATTTTGTTAGGGTTAGAGTATTGATTTGGGAAAATGTATCTGAGGCTTTATGGGTAAAATCTTAGAGTTTGGTTTTGGTTATATTGATGAATGTTTCGTGTTGAATGAATTTAATCTCTTTTATGTATGATTTTGAGTAAATGAAACTTGTGTGTTTGAGGGGTGGATTGTGTTGATTTGTGTTCGTTGATTTTGACGTGTTCTTAATTGATACTGGTGAAATTTGAGATGTGTTTTGTGTGGTTTGTGTGGAAAAATGATTTGGTGTGAATTATAGACTGAATGTGAAAGTATGTTTGAGTTGTCCTGTGTGGAATTTGAAAACCATTAAGTTAAACGAGTATTAAGAATGGGGAATCTCTTAATGTCTCGTTTACTTAATGTGAGTTTGTGAAAATCGTTTAAGTTAAATGAGAATTAAGAATGGGGGAATCTCTTAATGTCTCGTATACTTAATGTTGTTTTGAAAATCGTTTAAGTTAACTGGGCGTTAAGAATGAGGAATCTCTTAATGTCTTAGTTACTTAATGTTGTTTGAAAATCGTTTAAGTTAATGGAGCGTTAAGAATGGGGAATCTCTTAATGTCTTGGTTACTTAATGTTTATTTTTTGAAAATGGTTTCAGTGAAATGAGTATTAAGAACGGGGAATCTCTTCATGACTTGTTTACTGAATGTTTTGTTGTGGAAATCGTTTAAGTCAAAAGTATATTAAGAATGGGGAATCTCTTAATATGTCTGTTTGCTTAATGTTTGGCGTGAAAATCGTTTAAGTCAAATGAGTGTTAAAAATGGGGAATCTTTTAATAACCGTATTTGCTTAACGATTGTTGTGAATGGAGTCAGTATACGCTCATGCATTTTAATCCTTTTTGTAAATCGTGCAGACCCGTGATAGGTGGCACCTTGATAAATAGTACTTTGGCCTGTGATAGGCGGTACATTTATGATTTACGTTTTTGTAAGTTGTGCAGACCCGTGATAGGTGGCACCTTGGTAAACGATACGTGCCCGTGATAGGCAGTACGTTTATGGTTAACGCTTTTTAGTAAATCGTGCAGACCCGTGATAGGTGGCACCTCGGTAATTAATACTTTGGCCTGCGATAGGCGGTACAATTACGATTTACGGCCCTTCGAGGAGGGTTTCAGTTTGGAATTCCGAGTCCATGCATTTTGGCATATAAGCATTGCATTAGGGTGCTCGGCACACGAGTCGTGGTTGATTCAAATTATGATTGTGTTGATTTTGCTAAGTGTTATGGTTTGAAATTATGTGTAAGTGTGTCTTGATTCCAAATGTGATTTTGTTGATTGTACTAAGAGTTATGTTTTGGAATTGTGTGATAGTATGTTAGGTTGTAACAAACGTTTTCGAAACTCATAATGACGTGGTGATTGTATGGGTATTGCTAAGTGTTAAGGTTTGGAGTGGTGTGTGTATGTGATTGAGTTAGTTTATGAATTTTTGGAAGAATATGCAGCGAAATCAATTTGGAAATCGATTGGCATTAAGTCAGTGGCTCAGCTATGCTATCAATCGATTGCCCAATCAATAGCCCAATCGATTGAATTAAGCCCAAAGTTCAAATTTCACTAAGAACCTTCAGGAAATCGATTTGGAAATCGATTGGCATTAAGTCAGTGGCTCAGTGATGCTGTCAATCGATTGCCCAATAAATAGCCCAATCGATTGAATTAAGCCCAGAGTTCAAATTTCACAAAGAACCTTTAGGAAATCGATTTGGAAATCGATGGGCTTTAATACTGGGGCTCAGTTATCCATTCAATCAATTTCCCAATCGATTGGCTTAGTGGAAATTCTTATTTTGAGTTAGATAATCGATTGCTCAATTAATTTATCAATGTTTTGTTCAGTTGTGTATTACTTGATGGATTGAGAACTCTATTTGATTTCATTTACATTTGGCAAGCATTGTATGAACTTTTAGCATATCGAAAATCCTTTTAAGGCGCATGCTAAGTTGAAAAGGTATTTTGTGCATTTAAAAACTTAAATGTTATGTGTTAACTGTTAATTTCGGTTGGTGACCCTTTACAACTATTGTGGAAATCTGGGCTTTGCCCTCAGATGAGAGTCAGGATGATCCCACCGGTTCGTACCCTCCGGACGGGAATGTGGATGGGAGTGCTTGATTGGAGCTACGATAGGAGAATCTCACGGGGCGCGTGGAGATTACTCAAGGCGTATAGTTTTTTGTTATGTATAGAATGATTAGACTAGGGGTTCACTCAAGACACATATGTCTTTCTTTTGGGCTACCTTTATGTGAAGTTGAAAGGATGTACCTGTACTATTGTTGACATTAGGACATGCCTTGGATTTATATTTTGAAAAACTTTTCCGCTGCTTCTAAATTTTAATGACTTAATTATTTATCCAAAGGTTTTACCTTATTTATTTCTCTATTGTATTTTAATTTCTTTTGAAAAAAAAATACACCCTCGCTTTGAAAAACGGGGTGTTACATTGTGGTATCAGAGCTTTGGTTTGGTTTTCTTTGGGGGCTGTGGAACCTTTAGTTCTAGATTGTAGGTTAGGAGTTGTTGTCTGATCATGTGTCGGTATAGGTGGTTTGAGTTGTCAAGTTTAGAATAATTATTATGTGCTGATGTGGTCGGAAGTTATTTTTGGAATTATTGAAGTAGTGTTAAGACTCTACTTGATGATGGTTTTATAGGAAAACCATGCCGCCAAGGAGGAATGACGTTCCGAGAGCCAATGCCAATAGGGATGATCGAAAGGGGGAGGCTATGAATAAGATGGCTGCTTCTGTTGCTGCACAGACTGCTGCCAAGACTCAACGTGATCTCGAAAAGAGGGAAAGAGAGATCCGTGCTACGGAGTCAAGAGGGTTAGAAAACTTCCGTCGTTACAATCCTCCCAAGTTCAAGGAGGACGAAAATTCAGAGAAAGCGGATCAGTGGATCCAAGAAGTGGAAAAGATCTTCGAAATGATTAACTGTCAGGCGGCAGTGAAGGTCAACTATGCCACTTACATGCTATTGGGGGATGTTGAGTACTGGTGAAGGAGTGTAAAACTATTGATGAGATCAGGTCACGAGGAGGTGAACTGGGAATCATTCAAAAGGAAGTTTCTAGACAAATACTTTCCGATGAGTGCCAGGACTAAACTGGGCGACGATTTCCTGAAACTGCTTCAGGGGAGCATGACTGTGGCCGAATATGCCGCTAAATTTGAATCGCTATCAAGGCATTTCTGGTTTTTCCGTGAAGAGATATATGAACCATTCATGTGTCATCGCTTCCAAGACAGACTAAAGTATGAGATTCAAGACTCCGTCTTGTCCTTGGGAATTCAACGTTTCCAAGCCCTTGTGGAAAAATGCAGGGAAGTTGAGGATATGAAGAATAAGAGGGCTAGCCGAGGAGGGAATTTTGGTGCAGGAGGGCCTAGTCGGACGAATTATCAGCATAACAAGGGGAAACAAGTTGCTAAACCCTATAATCGACCACAAAATAACAACAGTGGGCAGAATCGCCCAGGAAACCAGAATTTTGGGAGACAATTGGGACGAGTGGTTCGATGTTTCCGATGTGGGGAAGAGGGACATTATGCTAACGCTTGTACCCCTAATACTCTCACATGCTACAATTGTCAGAAGCCAGGACACATGGCAAAGGATTGCACGGCTCAATTGGTGGAACCAGTTGTGAATGTAGCTAGGGCTACTCGTCCTACTGCTAGAGGACGCATTTATTGTGTGAATGCTAAAGAGGGGAATCCATCTGGCAATCTGATTCAACGTGACTGTGAGATTGCAGGTAACACTCTAACTGCACTTTTTGACTCGGGGGCAACGCATTCCTTCATTGCTATGGATTGTGTGAATCGTTTGAGGTTATCTGTGTCTGCTTTACCTTTTGATTTGGTTGTTTCCACGCCTGCTAAGACTTTAACAATAAATTCTGCATGTTTACATTGTCAAATAACTATTCAGAATAGGGATTTCTTGGTTAATTTGATTTGTTTACCTCTACAATCACTCGAGGTCATTCTCTGTATGGATTGGATGTCGTATCATTATGTGATCTTAGACTGTGCTTGCAAATTGGTTCTTTTCCCCGAACCAGGAGTTGTTAAGTATTTAGCCGCTAACAAACTCCGAGTGTCGCTAAGTGAAGGGACTCATGAGTTTTTGTCTCTGGCTAATGTGGAGGCAAAGATAAATGTGAACATAGAAGATGTGATGATTGTCAATGAGTACCGGGATGTATTTCCAACGGAAATTCCAGGATTGCCACCGGTAAGAGAAGTGGAATTTTTCATTGATTTACACCCAGGAACGGGACCAATTTTGATTGTGCCATACCGAATGTCACCATTGGAATTAAATGAGCTCAAAGGTCAAATTGAAGATTTGTTGAAGAGGAAATTTATTAGACCAAGCGTATCGCCATGGGGAGCTCCGATTTTGCTAGTCAAGAAGAAGGACGGAAGCTCACGCTTATGTGTGGATTATAGACAGCTTAATAAGGCAACTATTAAGAATCGTTATCCCTTGCCACACATTGATGATTTAATGGACCAACTGAGAGGGGCCGCGATATTTTCGAAGATTGACTTGAAGTCGGGTTACCATCAGATTCGAGTAAGGGAAGGAGATGTTCAGAAAACTGCTTTCAGAACCCGTTATGGACATTATGAATATCTCGTTATGCCATTTGGAGTTACCAATGCACCAGCTATTTTCATGGACTACATGAACATAATCTTTAGACCATTCCTTGATAAATTTGTTGTGGTGTTTATTGATGATATATTGATTTATTCAAAAACTGAAGAAGAGCATGGAGAACACTTACGTCAAGTTCTTGAGATTTTACGCAAGAAGCAATTGTATGTCAATTTGTCAAAGTGTGAATTTTGGCTAGAAAAGGTGAATTTCCTGGGACATGTGATAACCAAGGAAGGAATCGATGTAGATCCGGCTAAGATTGAGGCGGTTCTTGCTTGGAAACAGCCTCAGACTGTCACGGACATACGAAGTTTTGTAGGACTGGTAGGGTTCTACAGGAGGCTTATTGAAGGTTTTGCTAAGATTGTGACTCCATTGACACAACTTACCAGAAAGGATCAACCGTTAGCATGGACGGAGAAGTGTGAGGAAAATTTTCAGTTACTGAAGACGAAATTGACGACCTCACCAGTGTTGGTGTTACCGCAATCAGATGAACCCTATGAAGTTTATTGTGATGCGTCTCACCAAGGTTTGGGATGTGTTCTGATGCAACACAAGAAAGCTGTAGCTTATGCCTCCATGCAATTGAATATTCATGAGAGAAATTATCCTACTCATGATTTGGAGCTTGCTGCGGTTGTTTTTGCATTGAAGATTTGGAGGCACTACTTATATGGGTGCAAGTTCACCGTGTTCAGTGACCATAAGAGTTTGAAATATTTGTTTGATCAGAAGGAATTGAACATGCGTCAAAGAAGATGGATGGAGACTCTCAAGGATTTAGATTTCACACTACACTACCACCCTGGGAAGGCAAATGTAGTGGCTGATGCGTTGAGTAGAAGAAGTGTATCGGTGTCTTCAACAATTATGGCTAGACAACAAGAGTTGTGGGAAGCTTTTAGAGACCTACACTTGTACGTAGAGTTTGCACCAGGAATTTTGAGACTCAGAATGATTAAGATTTCGAGTGGACTACTTGAAGACATTGCAAATTCTCAAGATGACGTCTTAATTCAGGAGAAGAGGAACCTAATAGTGCAAGGGAAGACAACAGAGTTCAAAATTGGAGTAGATAATATTCTGAGATGTAATGGGAGATTTTGTGTACCAGAAATTACGGATATGAGAAAAACAATTTTAGAAGAGGCTCATAAGAGCAAGTTGAGTATTCGTCCTGGAGCAACAAAGATTTATCAAGATTTGAGACAGAATTATTGGTGGCCAGGAATGAAGAAACATGTAGTGGAGTATGTATCGACTTGTCTGACTTGTCAGAAAGCGAAGGTGGAACATCAGCGACCTGCTGGGATGTTGCAACCTTTAGATATACCCGAATGGAAGTGGGACAACATTCTATGGATTTCATAACTGGGTTACCTAAAACAAGGAGAAAGAATGATTCTATATGGGTGATAGTGGATCGATTGACTAAATCCGCGCACTTTTTGCCAGTAAAGACCACCTACAAGGTAGACCAGCTAATAGAGATCTACATTGCTGAAATTGTGAGGTTACACGGGGTACCATCGAGTATTGTATCAGACCGTGATCGGAAATTCACCTCGCATTTTTGGGGAGCATTGCACGAAGCGTTGGGAACGAAACTACGATTGAGTTCAGCTTACCATCCCCAAACGGATGGACAGACTGAAAGAACGAATCAGTCCCTTGAAGATCTGTTGAGAGCATGTGTGTTAGATGATAGAGGAAGTTGGGATGATGTACTTCCGTTGATTGAGTTCACCTACAACAATAGTTTCCACGCGAGTATTGGAATGGCGCCATATGAGGCTTTATACGGGTGCAAGTGTCAAACGCCCTTGTGTTGGTATAAGGACGGTGAAAATATGATCGTCGGACCAGATATGGTGCAACAGACTACAGCTAAGGTGAGGAAAATCAAGGAGAAAATGAAGACTTCACAGGATCGTCAGAAGAGTTATGCGGACAAGCGTCGTAGACTTTTAGAATTCGAACAGGGTGACCATGTATTTCTAAGAGTCACACCTACTACCGAAGTTGGTAGAGCATTGAAATCGAAGAAGTTGACTCCAAAATTCATTGGACCATACCAGATTTCTGCACGAATTGGGCCTGTTGCTTATCGGATAGCATTACCTCCGATGCTGTCTAATATTCATGACGTGTTTCATGCGTCACAGTTGAGGAAATATCTTGCAGATCCATCTCATGTGATCGAACTAGACACAATACAGGTAAAGGACAACCTGTCGTTTGAAGTACCACCTGTGAGAATTGATGACAGGAAGATCAAGCGATTGAGGACCAAGGATGTTTTGTTAGTCAAGGTGATTTGGGACCCAATTACTGGAGATGCGACTTGGGAACTGGAGAGTAAGATGAGAGAACAACACCCATAGTTATTTATCGACGCATAGTTTCGAGGACGAAACTAATTTTAGGGGGGTAGTAATGTAAGACCCATAATTTAAATTATACCTTATGTATGTTAATGGATTTTGGTATTGAACTCAGGGGCTTTTTAGCCAAGTTATTAATATTTTGGAGTTTATATGATCAAAAAGATATTTTGATGCCCGATTAAAGTTACTCGTCGATAAATAAATTAAATTAACTGCGGTGAATCGTTTACGAATAGTTTAATGTGTTTTGGGTAAAAGAGTAATTTAATAAATATCTAAAGAGTTGGAGATATTTGTTAATTATTATTAATATATATATATATATATTTATATTTATATATAAAGAAAAGGAAAAGAAAGAAATAAGGAGAAGAGAAGTAGAAAGGAAAGAAAAAGAGAGAAAGGAAATACAAAGGAGAGAAATCAGAATTTTCCATCTCCTTCCTCACTGCCTCGCGCAAGAAGTTCAATTTCTCCCTTCCTCCATTGTTGCTCGTTTTCGCTTCCTTTTCTTTCCTTTGAATTCGAATTTGATAGTGGGAGATGGGACAAGGATTTCTCAACTTCACTCTTCCTCTTTGATTCGAAAACAGAGAAAAATGGTATTAGGGATTCAAACTAAAATCTCCCCGTTTAATCTAGATCTAAGCCTCCTTTCAAGAAGTGATAGAAGGGAAGGTTGCTCACCTCCGTGCTACGGTGCTAGTGGACCAACTTTGGAAGCAACGTTGCGAACAAAGATTTTACCGGACTTACTCACGGTACCGAAATGGAACGAAAAAGCTAAAGTGAAGGTAAGGGCTCCTTCCAAACTTTTAGTTTGCATTTAGGGACTTACTTGTGGATGTGTGGAAAAGAATTTTGTTAGGGTTAGAGTATTGATTTGGGAAAATGTATCTGAGGCTTTATGGGTAAAATCTTAGAGTTAGGTTTTGGTTATATTGATGAATGTTTCGTGGTGAATGAATTTAAACTCTTTTATGTATGATTTTGAGTAAATGAAACTTGTGTGTTTGAGGGGTGGATTGTGTTGATTTGTGTTCGTTGATTTTGACGTGTTCTTAATTGATACTGGTGAAATTTGAGATGTGTTTTGTGTGGTTTGTGTGGAAAAATGATTTGGTGTGAATTATAGACTGAATGTGAAAGTATGTTTGAGTTGTTCTATGTGGTATTTGAAAACCATTAAGTTAAACGAGTATTAAGAATGGGGAATCTCTTAATGTCTCGTTTACTTAATGTGAGTTTGTGAAAATCGTTTAAGTTATATGAGAATTAAGAATGGGGAATCTCTTAATGTCTCGTATACTTAATGTTCTTTTGAAAATCGTTTAAGTTAACTGGGCGTTAAGAATGGGGAATCTCTTAATGTCTTAGTTACTTAATGTTGTTTGAAAATCGTTTAAGTTAATGGAGCGTTAAGAATGAGGAATCTCTTAATGTCTTGGTTACTTAATGTTTGTTTTTTTTAAATGGTTTCAGTGAAATGAGTATTAAGAACGGGGAATCTCTTAATGACTTGTTTACTGAATGTTTTGTTGTGGAAATCATTTAAGTCAAAAGTATATTAGGAATGGGGGATCTCTTAATATGTCTGTTTGCTTAATGTTTGGCGTGAAAATCGTTTAAGTCAAATGAGTGTTAAAAATGGGGAATCTTTTAATAACTGTATTTGCTTAACGATTGATGTGAATGGAGTCAGTATACGCTCATGCATTTTCATGCTTTTTGTAAATCGTGTAGACCCGTGATAGGTGGCACCTTGATAAATAGTACTTTGGCCTGTGATAGGCGGTACATTTATGATTTACGTTTTTGTATGTTGTGCAGACCCGTGATAGGTGGCACCTTGGTAAATAGTACTTTGGCCCGTGATAGGCGGTACATTTACGACTTACGGTTTTTTTGTAAATTGTGCAGACCCGTGATAGGTGGCACCTCGGTAAAGAGTACTTTGGCCTGTGACAGGCGGTACATTTACAATTTACGTTCTTTTTTGTAAGCCGTGCAGACCCGTGATAGGTGGCACCTTGGTAAACGATACGGGCCCGTGATAGGCAGTACGTTTATGGTTTACGCTTTTTAGTAAATCGTGCAGACCCGTGATAGGTGGCACCTCGGTAATTGGTACTTTGGCCTGCGGTAGGCGGTACAATTATGATTTACGGCCCTTCGAGGAGGGTTTCGGTTTGGAATTCCGAGTCCATGCATTTTGGCATATACGCATTACATTAGGGTGCTCGGCACACGAGTCGTGGTTGATTCAAATTATGATTTTGTTGATTTTGCTAAGTGTTATGGTTTGAAATTATGTGTAAGTGTGTCTTGATTCAAAATGTGATTTTGTTGATTGTACTAAGAGTTATGTTTTGGAATTGTGTGATAGTATGTTAGGTTGTAACAAACGTTTTCGAAACTCATAATGACGTGGTGATTGTATGGGTATTGCTAAGTGTTAAGGTTTGGAGTGGTGTGTGTATGTGATTGAGTTAGTTTATGAATTTTTGGAAGACTATGCAGGGAAATCGATTTGGAAATCGATTGGCATTAAGTCAGTGGCTCAGCTATGCTGTCGATCGATTGCCCAATCGATTGTCCAATCAATTGCCCAATCGATTGAATTAAGCCCAGAGTTCAAATTTCACTAAGAACCTTCAGGAAATCGATTGGCATTAAGTCAGTGGCTCGGCTATGCTGTCAATCGATTGCCCAATAAATAGCCCAATCAATTGCCCAATCGATTGAATTAAGCCCAGAGTTCAAATTTCACTAAGAACCTTTAGGAAATCGATTTGGAAATCGATGGGCTTTAATACAGGGGCTCAGTTATCCATTCAATCAATTTCCCAATCGATTGGCTTAGTGGAAATTCTTATTTTGAGTTAGATAATTGATTGCTCAATTAATTTATCAATGTTTTGTTCAGTTGTGTATTACTTGATGGATTGAGAACTCTATTTGATTTCATTTACATTTGGCAAGCATTGTATGAACTTTTAGCATATCGAAAATCCTTTTAAGGTGCATGCTAAGTTGAAAAGGTATTTTGTGCATTTAAAAACTTAAATGTTATGTGTTAACTGTTAATTTCGGTTGGTGACCCTTTACAACTATTGTGGAAATCTGGGCTTTGCCCTCAGATGAGAGTCAGGATGATCCCACCGGTTCGTACCCTCTGGACGGGAATGTGGATGGGAGTGCTTGATTGGAGCTACGTTAGGAGAATCTCACGGGGCGCGTGGAGATTACTCAAGGCGTATAGTTTTTTGTTATGTATAGAATGATCAGACTAGGGGTTCACTCAAGACACATATGTCTTTCTTTTGGGCTACCTTTATGTTAAGTTGAAAGGATGTACCTGTACTATTGTTGACATTAGGACATGCTTTGGATTTATATTTTGAAAAACTTTTCCGCTGCTTCTAAATTTTAATGACTTAATTATTTATCCAAAGGTTTTACCTTATTTATTTCTCTGTTGTATTTTAATTTCTTTTGAAAAAAAAATACACCCTCGCTTTGAAAAACGGGGTGTTACATTGTGGTATCAGAGCTTTGGTTTGGTTTTCTTTGGGGGCTGTGGAACCTTTAGTTCTAGATTGTAGATTAGGAGTTGTTGTCTGATCATGTGTCGGTATAGGTGGTTTGAGTTGTCAAGTTCAGAATAATTATTATGTGCTGATGTGGTCGGAAGTTATTTTTGGAATTATTGAAGTAGTGTTAAGACTCTACTTGATGATGGTTTTATAGGAAAACCATGCCGCCAAGGAGGAATGACGTTCCAAGAGCCAATGCCAATAGGGATGATCGAATGGCGGAGGCTATGAATAAGATGGCTGCTTCTGTTGCTGCACAGACTGCTGCCAAGACTCAACGTGATCTCGAAAAGAGGGAAAGAGAGATCCATGCTGCGGAGTCAAGAGGGTTAGAAGACTTCCGTCGTTACAATCCTCCCAAGTTTAAGGAGGACGAAAATTCAGAAAAAGCGGATCAGTGGATCCAAGAAGTGGAAAAGATCTTCGAAATGATTAACTGTCAGGCGGCAGTGAAGGTCAACTATGCCACTTACATGTTATTGGGTGATGCTGAGTACTGGTGGAGGAGTGTAAAACTATTGATGAGATCAGCTCATGAGGAGGTGAACTGGGAATCGTTCAAAACGGGGTGAAAAAAAATACACCCTCGCATTGAAAAACGGGGCGTTACAGTTATTCTTGTCTTTTTAGGGTTTTTAATCAATTTTGTACATCCAATAAATCCATTTGTGTCAATGGAATAACATATAGGTCATTTTCGTCCACCTGAGGGTTATTCTAGTGCATTTAGGGTATTTAACCAATCTTGTGCATCCAATAAGTTAATTTGTGTTAATGGATTAACATTTAGGTCATTTTCGTCCTCCCTAGGGTTATCCTAGTCCAATTCGGATTTTTATGTTGGGAATTTATGGCCTCTATTTGTTAACAATTTATATGACAGTCTTTATTAATTTTTCAAAGATTACTAATCAGTTTATCCAATACAATTTACAGTATTTATTCAGGAACAAAATTGCATGTAAATCAATATAAGTGTTCACATACAATGCTCATTCAACATGTCAATCAAGACAGAATTTTGCTAACACATACATTCAAGATTGTCCATTCAAGAAATATTGAAATAAAGAGAAGGGATAGGAAAATTGTGCACCGAGATTTATATTGGTTCGGCTGTCAGTATGACAGCCTACGTCCAGTCCCGAAATCGAACCGATTTCAGCCTTTTTGCAATAGAATCTTCTAGAGTGTGTTTTACAGATTGTCCAGTGCACACGGCCTATCTATCCAAAAACACTCTTGCTTTTATTTCGCACCCACTGTATCCCTCGAGTTAATCAGCAAACTCTGCCAAGATAACGATGAAACTTCTTCTTGATGAACACCCTCATCAACGAAGATAGTTACCAGTTTCTATATTGGGTTTTTACAAAACTTTCTTTACTAAATGTTGTTTACAAAGATGACAAAAGATCAAAGATCAACTTATGAAGGCGACTCAATCAAACTATGAAATACACATAATAAGGATTTGCCAAGATAGTATTTAGTGTGTGTTTTCAATTCTTTCTCTCAAAGTATTTTTCCAGATCTCAGTGTTATGAAAAACGTGTATGAATTATTGTCTTGGTTGATCAATAGTTATATCAAAGTTATGAGAAAAAGTGATTTCAGTCAGCTTATATATGTTAAGAAAAACAACAGCAAAATCGATTCCTCAATCGATTTTATAAAGGTTTAAAAACAGACTAATCGATTTTCCAATCGATTATCGTGTTTCTTGTTTTTCTTGGTTCTTGAAAATATATGAATGAATCTATTTGCCAATCGATTCTTTTAATGCTTAAATCAGAAACAGAAGAAAGTTCATATCTGAATCGATTAGACGTGTTTTGTTCCGACAACGAGATTAAAACAATCGATTACTCATTCGACTCATATTTATTCTCATAATCGATTTGGCAGTTGGCTATAACTCAAACAATTACTTCAATTGATTTGTCAGTCGATTGGAATGATCACAGTGACTTCAGTGTTTTGCTTCAATCGATACGTCAATCGATTTGCCTTGTCACAGTGATTCAGCTATTTTATTCCAATCGATTTACCAATCAATTCAAATAGTTACAGTGGCTCAGCTATTTTATTCCAATCGATTTGCCAATCGATTCAAATAGTTACAATGGCTTAGCCATTTAGTTAAAAATCAATGTGCCAATCGATTAGGAACTTGTGTCTGATATATGATTAAGTTAAGAAACAAATTTCAATCTTGATAAGCAAGTTAAGAAACTAATCGATTAGTCTGATAAACAAGTTAAGATATTACCTAATCGATTAGTCTATATCTTGCAAGTTAAGAAACTAATTTCAATTGATGTCTCAATCAATTTGATTGGTCACAGAGGCTAAGTCTGATAAAAAACTTTTTCACAATCGATTTGCCAATCGATTGTTTCAGTAAGTGCTTGGCTCTGTGACTCAACAAGTCGATTACTCAATTGATGTCCCAATCAATTGTTCAATCGATTTGTTAATTATAGAAGCCAAGTCTGATGAAAAAGAGTTTTCTGAATTGATTTGCCAATCGATTTGCAAAGTGTTAGCTTGGCTCTGTAAGTTACAAAATCGATTTGTCAATTGAATTACTAATCGATTGCCCAATGGATTGATTTAGACCCAGAGTTCAGATTTCACTAAAATCCTTCAAGTAATCGATTTCCCAATCGATTTACTTAGTGAAAACTCTAATTCTGAGTCAAGCAATCAATTGCACAATGGATTCCTCACTTGACTTGCTAATCAATTTGTTTACTTGATAATTTTAAGGTTTCATTTTTAACTTGGGAAATACTTAAGCATGAAATCACATTGATAAGTCTAATAACTAACTACTACAACCACTAATGACACTAGACAGAATTGCATCTTTCTCCAGCACATTCTCTACTTTTTGCTTGATTCCTTGTGTTCCAAGCTTGTCTCCAAGTGTATAGTGTTTGCTTGTTTTTCATGAACTGTAACTCGGTTCAAACTGTTAGTTTTTTCAAATGATGCCTGAACATTGTATGTTGGTTAATTATGTCAAAATCATGATCAGAATGACTTATGTCTAACATTTTATTCCAATCTTGTGCATCAAATAAGTTCGTTGGTGTCATTGGATTAACATTTAAGTCATTTTCTTCGTGCCTAGGGTTATTCTAGTCCATTTAGGGTTTTTAACCAATCTTGTGCATCCAATAAGTTTGTTTGTGTCATTGGATTAACATATAGGTCATTTTCTTCCTACCTAGGGTAATTTTAGGTCATTTAGGGTTTTTAACCAATCTTGTACATCCAATAAGTGTGTTTGTGTCATTGGATTAACATTTAGATCATTTTCTTTGTCGCTCGGGTTATTTTAGTCCATTACGGGTTTTTAACCAAACTTGTGCATCAAATAAGTTCGTTTGTTTCATTTGATTAACATTTAGGTCATTTTCGTCCTCCTTAGGGTTATTCTAGTGTATTTTGGGTTTTAACCAATCTTGTGCATCAATTAAGTGTGTTTGTGTCATAGGATTAGCAATTTGGTCATTTTCGTCCTCTGTTGGGTTATTTTAGTCCATTTATGGTTTTTAACTAATCTTGTACATCCAATAACTTTGTTTTGTGTCATCGGATTAACATTTAGTTATTTTCGTCCTCCATAGGGTTATTCTAATGCATTTGGGGTTTCTAACCAATCATGTTCATTTAATAATAGTATGTGTGTCATTGGATTAACAATTAGGTGATTTTACACCTCACTTGGGTTATTCTAGTCCATTTAGAGTTTTTAACCAATCTTGTGCACCCAGTAATTTTTTTTTGTGTCTTTCGATTATCATTTAGGTTATTTTCTTCTTCCCTAGTGTTATTCTATTGCATTTTGCGATTTTATCCAATATTACGCATCAAATAAGTGTGTTTGTATCACTCGATTAACAATTAGGTCATTTTCGTCATCCCTTGGGTTATTCTAGTCCATTCAGAGTTTTTAACCGATCTTGTTCACACAATAAGTGTGTTTGTGTAAAAGGATTAACATTTAGGTTATTTTCTTGCTCCCTAAGGTTATTCTAGTCCATTTAGGGTTTTTCACCAATCTTGTACATCCAATAATTTTTTTTATATCATTGGATTAACATTGAGGTCGTTTTCCTCCTCCCTAAGGTTATTCTAGTTCGTTTATGGTTTTAACCAATCTTGTGCATCAATTAAGTGTGTTTTTGTCATTGGAATAACAATTTGGTCATTTTCGCCCTCTATAAGGTTATTCAAGTCCATTTAGGGTTTTTAACCAATCTTGTGCATCCAATAAGTTCATTTGAGTCATAGGATTAACATTTTGGTCATTTTCTTCCTGCATAGGGTTATTCTTCTCCAAAGAGGTTTTTTTTTTACCATTCGTGTCAGTCTAAAAAGTTCGTTTGTGTGATTTGATTAACATTTTGATCTTTTTTTGTTGTTGTAATCTTTAGGGTTATACTAGTCAATTTAGTGTTTTTATCCGATCTTGTGCAACCAATAAGTTCGCTTATGTCTTTGGATTAACATTTAGGTCATTTTCATCCTCCCTATGGTTATTTATATCATTTAGGGTTTTTAACCAATCTTGTGCATCCTGTAACACCCCGATTTTCAAAGCGAGGGTGTATGTTTTTTTTTCAAAAGAAATTAAAATACAACAGAGAAATAAATAAGGTAATACCTTTGGATAAATATTTAAGTCAAAATAATTTACAAGCAGCGGAATAATTTTTCGAAATATGACTCCAAAATATTTAAACATCAAAAAGCAGTATAGTCTTCCAATTTAAAATAAACGCAATTCAAAAGAAAGACATCTACTCCCTATACGTCATCCTAATCTGATCATTCCACAAAAACTATACATCCTGATGTAAGTCATAAGCTTCCCTGATCTAGTTTTTGATTTAAGTCCCAAACATACAGTGCACATGAAATATTTGCTTTATCTAATGTTTTAAATTAAGAAACATTTCAGGCAAACATGAAGACACCACACACATGGAACACTAGCTTGCAACTCAAGGAATCAACCAAAGTTGGAGGATGCACTTGAGGAAGATGCAATTTGTATAGTGGTATTAGGTGTCTAAGTATCAAGTTGAGTAAACAAATCACTAAAGTCTCACAAGTCATTGCCAATGAACTTTTATCATTCATTCATGTTTTATGAAACTCAACTCTGAAACAATCGACTGAACAACCGATTGAATGGTTCATCAATCGAATGACACATAAACTGTTAAAAATAACTGAGGTCTGTAACAGGATCACTCGATTGTCAACTCGATTGCACAATGAATTGACAATTCGATTGATGTTGAAGTTTAAGTTACAGAGAGCACTCAGTTTGTGCCCACTCGATTGACCACTCGATTGTCCACTCGACTGGCAACTTGATTTTTTTACAGTATCTGAGTCACTTTGACCACGATACTCGATTGACATATCGATTGATGCTATTTTTCAAGTTACAGTGAGCACCCAGTTTTGGCCAACTCGATTGCTCACTCGATTGAAAGGAAATCATAGCATCAGGTCTGAATCACTTTGATCACGACACTCGATTGACCAATCGAGTGATGCTATTTCTCAAGTCACAGTGAGCACCCAGTTTTGGACAACTCGATTGCTCACTCGATTGAAAGGAAATTATAGCATCAGGTCTGATTCAGAAATTGAATCAATCGATTGTCCAATCAAGTGAAGCTTATATATTTCAAGTTTTTAGAAACACAGAAAATACGACACTCGATGCAGCAATCGTTTATATCCCTATAAACTCGATTGGGCAATCGAATGTCCTGGTGTTTTCCTTGAATATATATAAGATGTTTCAAATCATTTTAAAATATAACTCTTGCACAAAACTTTTCACAATTTTCAGAATCTCTTGCTCTCAATTTTGCATATCTCTGAAAACACTTTGAAAGAAAAGTTTCTTAACACACAAAAATATTCATTGGCAAATAAAATCTTTTGTGTGATGCTAGAGTGATTGAACACATTTCTTGATACTTCTTTTCTTTGTTCATGTAAAAAGACAATTCTTTGTAATTGATGCTGTAAGAAATCCAGTTTGGAAACTGGTGGCTATCCTTGTTGGTGTGGTATCATCAAGAGGAAGTCTACTTTGATCTTGTGTGAGTTTGGGGATAAACTACAAGGATCAAAGGGGTGACAAGATAGGAGTGAAGGGAGTTAGATTGATAGGTCGTGTAGAAGAATGGAAAATCTGTAAAAGTACTCGAATTCACTATATAGTAAAAGGCTGAAATCACTTTGTGATTTTGGGACTGGATGTAGGTCGTTGGATTAACGGCAGAACCAGGATATATCGCGGTGCAATCTTTCCTATCCCGTCTCTTTAATTTTCAGCATTGTTTACCTGCTTATTCTTGTATGCTTCTTGATAATTTTGTATGTGATTTTAAACTTCCGCTGTGTGTGAGTTGTATGAATGATTGCATGATTAATATGGGAATTATGTCGAACTAGTTGGATTTGATCTTAATTCTCTTGTTGTTAATAAAAAAGAAGTCATAGTTTTCCAACAATTGGCATCAAGAGCCTAACTTTTTTAGAGAAAAACTCATAAAAGAAAATGACTTCTTTAGATTTCCTAGGAGAAGGAGCATCTCTAACCAGACCCCCTGCCTTTAATGGTACAGCATACATGTACTGGAAAGAATGGATGCTTATCTTTCTGGAAGCATGTGGGCTGGACATTTTAGATGCAGTAGAAAATGGTCCTTACGTTCCTAAAATTGCAGGCACTAAAGGATCATCATGCATCATCAAACCAAGAGCTGATTGGTCTGATGGTGACAAAAAGAAAGTTGGTTACAATGCTAAAGCAAAGGATATTATAACATCAGCCTTAAGTGCATAAGAATTCTTCAGAGTGTCAAACTGCAAGACTGCAAAGGAAATGTGGGACACATTGCAAGAGACACATGAAGGTACTACATATGTCAAACGGGTAAGAACAAATACACTTATGCACGAGTATGAACTTTTCTGCATGAAGAAAGACGAATCAATAAATGATCTACAAACAAGATTCACTCACATTATCAACAATCTACATGCCTTGGGAAAAGTTGTGGATAATGAACAGCAGATAGGAAAAGTTATGAGGTGTTTGTCAAGGGAATGGCAGCCCAAGATAACTGCTATTGCTGAGTCTAAAGATCTTGCCAATATGACTATAGCAACACTGTTTGGAAAGCTTCGTGAACATGATATGTAACTACACAGATTAAATGAGATAGAGCAATCAAACAGAAAATGCAAAGGACTTGCACTGAAGACTCAAACCCACAAAGCAAAATCTGAACCAGATTCAGAAAGCTCAGAAAGTGAATCAAGTGAAGAACCTGAGATAGGTATGTTGGTCAGAAAATTTAAGAAGTTTCTGAAAAAGAAAGGAGGCCAGTCAAGAAAACCACAGAATTCCAAGACAAAAGGCTCCAGCAAGGGTGATACCAGTGATAGCAAAGTCATAACTTGCTATGAATGTGGGAAAACAAGCCACATCAGATCTGAGTGTTACAAGCTACAAAACAGAAACAAGCCTACGAAGACTAAGGGCAAGGATCAACAGCCTTCAAACATGAAAGCTTACATTGCCTGGAACGACAATGATGAAGATTCATCTGAAGAATCAGAGAATGAAGAAGCTAACTTGTGTCTCATGGCTAACACTGATTCAGAATCTGACAATGAGGTAAGTACTACATCTAATCCATCTTATGATGAACTTCATGATGCCTTTAATGAATTGCATACTGAATATGTCAATGTACGTAAACAACTGATTAGTACTAAGAAACAACTAGAAGAAAAATGCATGCAATATGATGAAGTTAATTTGAAGCATGAGTCTCTTATAGACATAAATGAAAAACTGAAAAGAGAAACTCATGAACTGAAATGTGATGTAGCTAAGTTCAACAATGGTAAAAATAACTTAGAAAGATTTCTTATAAATCAGAGAGATCTAGATGTTAAAACTGGACTTGGCTATAAACAAAACATGCATATGAAAAGGCATCAGAAATTTGTTAAATCTAAACAAATGTATGATAACTTTACTAGACCAAATCAGAAGCCATCCCCTGCTGTTGTGTGTCACTTTTGTTGCAAAAAGGGACATGAGGTGTTAAATTGCAAACTGAAAAAACGTGCCAACAGAGGATGGAAACAAATTTGGAAAGTTAAGGAACCATCATTTGAAACTAACCCCCTAGGACCCAATTTGAATTGGGTACCTAAATCTAAAATGTGACTCTTTTTATGCAAATATGCTTGGCATCCAAGAATCAATCATGGTATCTGGACAGTGGATGCTCGAAGCATATGACTGGAGACAAGTCCAAGTTCTTAACTCTGAACTTAAAAAGTGGTGACTTTGTCAAATACGGAGATAACAACAAAGGAAAGATCCTAGGCATTGGAGATATAGGAAATAACTCAACTGCTGTTATCAAGGACGTTTTATTTGTTGAAGGCCTGAAACACAACTTACTAAGTATTAGTCAGTTGTGTGACAAAGGGTTTAAGGTAAACTTTACTTCCATATCTTGCACACTTGAGCATAAGGAAGTTGAAGGTATGAAACTGACAGGTAAAAGAGTTAATAATATTTACATGATAGATTTTGATTCTTTACCTGCAAAAGATATATGTTGCTTGTTGTCTAGTGCTGATGAGAGCTGGCTGTGGCACAAACGAGTGGCTCATATTCATATGGACCACTTGAACAGACTTGTCAGCAAGCAGCTAGTCTTAGGTCTCCCCAATAGGAAGTTCTCTAAGGACAAACTATGTGACTCCTGCGAGAGGAGTAAGCTGGTCAAATCCTCTTTCCCCCATATAGACTTGGTTCAAACCAAGAAGGTTTTAGAGTTGGTGCATATGGACCTGTTTGGTCCATCTCATGTTAAGAGTTTTGGAGGGAACCTATATGGCTATGTTTTTGTAGATGATTTCACTAGGTTCACATGGACATATTTTCTGACTCACAAAAGTGAGGCATTCTCAACTTTTAAGAAATTTGCTGCTTTGGTTCAAAATGAGAATAACCTGAAAATTATATCCAAAAAAAGTGATCATGGAGGTGAATTCCAAAATGATGCTTTTCAAACCTACTGTGAAAATCATGGTATCAAACATATTTTCTCAGCCCTTAGAACTCCACAGTAAATGGAGTAGTAGAGAGAAAGAATAGATCCTTAGAAGAGCTTGCTAGGACAATGCTTAAGGATTCTAATCTTCCTAAGTATTTTTGGGCTGACGCCATTAACACTGCTGCTCATGTAGTAAATAGGATTCTTATTAGACGTTTTCTTAGAAAGACTCCATATGAGTTATACAAAGGGATAAAGCCTAACATCTCCTACTTTGGGATTTTTGGGTGTAAGTGCTTTGTGTTAAACAATGGCAAGGGACATCTAGGTAAGTTTGATCCTAAGGCAGATGAGGGTATCTTTCTAGGGTATTCCCAAGTTAGTAAGGCCTATAGAATCTACAATAAAAGAACCAAAACTATAGAGGAGTCTGTACATGTCAAATTTGATGAAAACTTGAACAACACTCTTCCTATAGTTGATAAAACTTTGGATGATATTGTGGATTCTAAACCTGTAGAAACCAGTGAGCCTGAACCTCCAACCAGCCTTGACTGTGTGGAACCTATTAGGGAAGATGATCTACCCAAAGAGTGGAAGTTTGCCAAGAACCATCCCATAGACAACATTATTGGAGAGATTTCAAAAGGAGTTTCAACCAGAAAATCCCTTAGAGAGTTTTGCAACCTTACAGCTTTTGTTTCTCAGATAGAACCCAAAAACATTAAGGAAGCTCTTATGGACCATGACGGGATAGTAGCTATGCAAGAAGAACTCAATCAGTTTGAGAGAAACCAAGTGTGGACTCTTGTTCCAAGACCAGAGAATAAACATGTCATAGGAACTAGGTGGGTTTTCAGAAACAAAATGGATGAGAATGGTGTGATTACTAGGAATAAAGCTAGGTTAGTGGCCAAGGGTTACAACCAGGAAGTGGGAATAGACTATGATGAGACATATGCCCCAGTAGCCAGACTAGAAGCAATCAGGATTCTGTTGGCCTATGCATGTATAATGGATTTCAAATTATTTCAAATGGATGTTAAAAGTGCTTTTTTGAATGGAGACATTCAGGAGGAAGTTTTTGTAAGTCAAACTCCTAGTTTTGAAGATCCTAAGCTTCCAAATCATGTGTTTAAACTTACAAAAGCCCTTTATGGCTTGAAACAAGCTCCAAGAGCTTGGTATGATAAGCTGAGCAATTTCCTTTTACAAGAAAATTTTTCAAGGGGAAATGTAGATAAAACTCTTTTCATCAAAAGACAAGGAAAAAACATTTTATTGGTCCAAATTTATGTTGACGACATCATATTTGGATCAACAAATGATAAGATTTGTAAAGATTTTGAAAATACTATGAAAGGCAGATTTGAAATGTCCATGATGGGAGAATTGACTTACTTCCTAGGATTTCAAATCAAACAAAGCAAAAATGGCATTTTCCTTAGTCAATCAAAATATTGCAGTGATCTTTTAAAGAAATTTAATTTTGAAAAATTTAAATCCATTGACACGCCTATGAGTCAATCCTGCTACTTAGATAAGGATGAATTGAATAAAGTTGTAGATGTGACTGTGTTTAGAAGCCTGATAGGATCCTTACTTTACCTAACCGCTAGTAGACCAGACATCACGTTTAGTGTGTGTATGTGTGCTAGATACCAGGCCAATCCTAAGGAATCTCACCTCAGTGCTGTTAAGAGAATCTTCAGATATCTCATAGGAACCAAAGATCTTGGTTTGTGGTATCCTAAGGGATCTACTTGCACTCTAGTTGGTTATTCTGATTCTGACTTTGCTGGATGCAAATTGGACAGAAAAAGTACCTTAGGTACTTGCCAACTTTTAGGGAACTCTCTTGTTTCTTGGCATAGCAAGAAACAAAACAGTGTAGCACTCTCAACTGCTAAAGCTGAGTATGTTGCTGCTGGTAGTTGTTGCGCTCAAATTCTTTGGATGCAGCAACACCTCTCTGATTTTGGTGTGGACCTAGGAACTGTGCCTATTTTGTGTGATAATACTAGTGTTATTAATATTACTAAGAATCCTGTCATGCATTCTAGGACCAAGCACATAGAAATAAGGCATCACTTCATTCAAGATCAATATCAACAGGGCAAGATTAAGTTGGAATATGTCAATACAACTGAGCAGTTGGCTGACATTTTCACCAAGGCCTTGCCTAAGGACAATTTCTTCTTTATAAGAATGAAATTGGGAATCATTGATCCCAATGAAATATGATCCTTATACCCAATTCGACTGCATAATCGAGTGTCCTGTGGCCAGATAAGTATTTTTCACTCAAACACCCGATTGCACAATCGACTGTTTGATGAACAGTGCTTCATTTTGTCAAATTGGAAACACAATATTCGATTGCAACATCGAATTGTTGGGTCTCAGTTTTTATTTTGTTTATGTCTGTTTTGTCAAGTTTTGCTTCAATCGGATGGATATTCGACTGCTGGTATCTCAGAAGCCTGACTGTTGAAGTTTTTCATCACGACAATCGGATGGCAAATCGAGTGTTCATATCTCAAAAACCAGATTTTGAAAATTTTTGTTACGACATTCGAATGGGCAATTGAATGATGATCGGGAATATAGTTAAAATGCGATTGGGCAAGCGACTATTTGGTTTAAGTAACTCACAAGTCTGAGAATCTTTGTAAATCAAAACCTGAGCATCGATTGGACAATCGATTGGCATTTATCCGTTGAGAAAATTATAGCCGTTGGATGAGTGTAACGATTACTTTTTTAATCCAAAAGTGTAATCATTCTATTGGGCAATCGGATTTCTACAGTGCTATATAAACCTGGAAAACCCTAATCCGATTTCCCAATCCAATTTTTCACTCTGCTATCATCTTCTTCATCCAACTGCAATCTTTTCTTCATCCAACCAACCTCCAATCTACATTCTATAATGGCTCGTGTTAAACAAACTGGTAGAAAACCAGCCATTACCTCTGCTGGTCCCTCTTCCAAAGTCATTCAACAATCCAGCTCATCTTCTTTCTCTTCTACCTCCAGTGGAAGAACCCCTTCACCATCACCTCCTCCACCTCCTTCACCTCTGGCCAAGAGAGTTTCAATCCCTACACACAAGGTATTGGCTAAGGACAAGGGCAAAGCAGTTGCCACTACTCTTGAAATCAGTAAAAAGAGGAAGGTTCCTCCATCTGAAAAATTGATGGGTGATGCCATGAAGGAGTTAACTAAGAAGAAGAAGAAGCCTTCATCTCCTCCTAAGAAGGTTAAGCCTTCAAAAGAGAAAACTGCTGAAGGCAAGACTGTTCCAGATTCTTTTGTTAAAAGAAAAATCCAAGATGCTAGAACCCTGGATTTTCCTTACTTTGATAAAAATGGTTTTTCATTTCAAAACCATTTGAGGTTTCATGGTTTGGAAAACCTTCTTTCCTGTTCTTTGGATGTCTATCTAAGGCTAGTGAGAGCCTTCTATTCTACCTTCATCCTAACCAAGACCGGTTTCGCAGCTGAAGTGAAAAACAGAAGGATTGCTATGACCTTTGAAGAGTTTTCTAAGCTGACTGGTTTGCCTTTTTGTGGGTACACCATTGATGGACGAGCACAGGATGCTCCAGAAGACGAAGGTTGGGAAAACTCATCAATAAGCATGTTGTTTTACAGGAATTGATGATTGAAGGTTTTGTTGAGAAAGGGACTATTCAAGCTGGACAAATGAAGGTTGAGCACAGGTTGCTCATGTATGTGCTAACAAGAATGTTAGTACCTAGAGCTGGAAATCATGTTGTTGTACAGCGGCTAGACGTTGTCTTGCTATGGGGGATGTACAAAGAGCTCAAAATGAGTTGGACATGGATTGTGCTGCTGAACATGTGGGAATCAGCACAAGGGAAGCACATCCTACCCTACCCCCAACTGGTGATGAGGATTCTGAGGCATTTCAAGGTGTCTCTAGCCGATGAAGAATCACTCACAACTACTCATACATTTGGTGAAGCCATAGTCAACCAAATGCAGATTAGACGCATCAACAATGTTTGGACAAGAACTCCATCAACTACTGATCATGCACAACCCAGTGCTGATTAAGCCCAGTCAAGTGCCCAAGCACCTGCACCAGCTGAAGGATCTTCCGAGATCATGGCAAAGCTGATGGAGGTCTTGAAACTTCAAGCTGAACACAGTGAACGGGTGGAAACGTCTCTTCTAAAGCTTCAAGCTTCCTTGGAATCTGTTCAGAAGGATGTTTCAACCATTCAGGAGCACTTGGGTCTCAAGATGTCTTTTGAAGACATTGCAGAGATTGGGAGGCAATCAACTGCAGAACCACATCCGGACAACGAAGATGGTTCTGATTCTCATGGGGAGAAGACACCTGCTGAGGCTAATACAGCGGTCTCTCCTCCTCCTGCTGGTGATAATGAGGATCAGTCCTAATGTGTTTGGTTGTTGTTGTTTTCTGTCTTGTCCTTACAACTGTTGTTTATTAATTTCCTCTTGTATATTTGTCTTATGTCTTTTTGTATTAATGACAAAAGGGGGAGATTGATTTGATTAATTTGAGATTATATGCTTTGATTTGCTTTGATTTGTGTCATACCTGCTCTAATGTTATGTATATGCTGATATTGCCATTGCTGATATTGTAGATGTTCTGATTAATACATATTACATTTATGGTCTGATACATACTAAGCATATTATATATGCATTTGTTCTGATACATTTTATACTCCATGATGCACCCTGGTTATGTACAGAAAATGTTTTATATCATACATTCCAAAACTCAGGGGGAGATTTTAAAATAATCTCAATATTAACTGTATGTTTGTCATAAAATCAAAAAGGGGGAGATTGTAAGTCATAAGCTTCCCTGATCTAGTTTTTGATTTAAGTCCCAAACATACAGTGCACATGAAATATTTGCTTTATCTAATGTTTTGAATTACGAAACATTTCAGGCAAACATGAAGACACCACACACATGGAACACTAGCTTGCAACTCAAGGAATCAACCAAAGTTGGAGGATGCACTTGAGGAAGATGCAATTTGTATAGTGGTATTAGGTGTCTAAGTATCAAGTTGAGTAAACAAATCACTAAAGTCTCACACATGTCATTGCCAATGAAATTTTATCATTCATTCATGTTTTATGAAACTCAACTCTGAAATAATCGACTGAACAACCGATTGAATGGTTCATCAATCGAATGGCACATAAACTGTTAAAAATAACTGAGGTCTGTAACAGGATCACTCGATTGTCAACTCGATTACACAACGAATTGACTATTCGATTGACGTTGAAGTTTAAGTTACAGAGAGCACTCAGTTTGTGCCCACTCGATTAACCATTCGATTGTCCACTCGACTGGCAACTTGAATTTTTACAGTATCTGAGTCACTTTGACCACGATACTCGATTGACATATCGATTGATGCTATTTTTCAAGTTATAGTGAGCACCCAGTTTTGGCCAACTCGATTGCTCACTCGATTGAAAGGAAATCATAGCATCAGGTCTGAATCACTTTGATCACGACACTCGATTGACCAATCGAGTGATGCTAATTCTCAACTCACAGTGAGCACCCAGTTTTGGACAACTCGATTGCTCACTCGATTGAAAGGAAATTATAGCATCAAGTCTGATTCAGAAATTGAATCAATCGATTGTCCAATCAAGTGAAGCTTATATATTTCCAGTTTTCAAAAACACAGAAAATACGACACTCGATGCAGCAATCGATTATATCCCTATAAACTCGATTGGGCAATCGAATGTCCTGGTGTTTTCCTTGAATATATATAAGATGTTTCAAATCATTATAAAATATAACTCTTGCACAAAACTTTTCACAATTTTCAGAATCTCTTGCTCTCAATTTTGCATATCTCTGAAAACACTTCGAAAGAAAAGTTTCTTAACACAAAAATATTCATTGGCAAATAAAATCTTTTGTGTGATGCTAGAGTGATTTAACACATTTCTTGATACTTCTTTTCTTTGTTCATGTAAAAAGACAATTCTTTGTAATTGATGCTGTAACAAATCCAGTTTGGAAACTGGTGGCTATCCTTGTTGGTGTGGTATCATCAAGAGGAAGTCTACTTTGATCTTGTGTGAGTTTGGGGATAAACTACAAGGATCAAAGGGGTGACAAGATAGGAGTGAAGGGAGTTAGATTGATAGGTCGTGTAGAAGACTGGAAAATCTGTAAAAGTACTCGAATTCATTCTATAGTAAAAGGCTGAAATCACTTTGTGATTTTGGGACTGGATGTAGGTCGTTGGATTAACGGCAGAACCAGGATATATCGCGGTGCAATCTTTTCTATCCCTTCTCTTTAATTTTCAGCATTGTTTACCTGCTTATTCTTGTATGCTTCTTGATAATTTTGTATGTGATTTTAAACTTCCGTTGTGTGTGAGTTGTATGAATGATTGCATGATTAATATGGGAATTATGTCGAACTAGTTGGATTTGATCTTAATTCTCTTGTTGTTAATAAAAAAGAAGTCATAGTTTCCCAACACCTGAGTGATCTTCACGCGCCCCGCAAGATCCTCCTAACATAGCTCCAGTCAGGTGTTCCCAACTACATTTCCATCCACAGGGTACGAACCGGTATGATGGTCCTGGTTCTCATTTGAGGACAAAGCCCAGATTTCCACAATAGTTGTAAAGGGTCACCAACCGAAATTAACAATTAACACATAACATTTAAGTTTTTAAATGCACAAAATAACATTTCAACTTAGCATACACCTTAAAAGGGTTTCTATATGCCAAACATGCATACACAAAGTTGAAAAATGAAGTTTTTAACAAAACAACACTGTTGTATTCGAATACAACATCTTTGTATTCGAATACAAGGCTATTTCAGCATTCAGCAGCAAAACAGCATGTCTGTATTCGACTACAACAGTCTGTATTCGACTACACAGTAAGTTAGTGGCAAAACATCATGTCTGTATTCGAATACAGCTTGCTGTATTCGAACACACATCAGACAGCACCAGAAAAACAGCAAAATTCAGCATTTTTCAGCTTTTCAAAGGGTTTTGAAATCAATCAACACTTACCCACAACTCCAAACAATCAAACTTAGTAATTATAGCGCAATCACCACGACATCTTGAGTTTCGAAACAGTTTTGCAGTCAATCACACTTACACACAACTCCAAAACAAAACACTTAGCGACTATAACACAATTACCACGACATCTTAAGTTTCAAAATGGTTTTGCAATCAATCACGCTATCACTCAATTCCCAAACATCCACACTTGGCAATTATAACACAATCACCACAACAACTTTAGTTTCAAAATAGTTTTTCAACCAAACACACTATCACACAATTTCAAAACATAACACTTAGCAAATAAAACCCAATTACAACCACAACTTAAGTTCAAACACTCAATCATAAACTTGAATCAAACACACTTACACACAATCTGTTCCAAAACATAGCACTTAGTAATGTAATCACAATCATAAATTTGAATCAAACACGACTCGTGTGCCAAGCACCCTAATGCAATGCGTATATGCCAAAATGCATGGACTCGGAATTCCAAACCAAAACCCTCCACGAAGGGCCGTAAATCATAATTGTACCGCCTATCGCAGGCCAAAGTACCAATTACCGAGGTGCCACCTATCACGGGTCAGCACGATTTACTAAAAAGCGTAAATCGTAAACGTACCACCTATCACGGGTCAGTATTGTTTAACGAGGTGCCGCCTATCACGGGTCAGCACAATTTACCAAAAGAAAAAAAACGTAAGTCGTAAGTGTACCGCCTATCACAGGCCAAAGTGCTACTTACCTAGGTGCCACCTATCATGGGTCAGCACAACTTACCAAAAAGTAAATCGTAAACGTACCACCTATCACGGGTCAGTACAGTTTACCGAGGTGCCACCTACCAAATGAAATGCATGAGCATACACTAACTCCATTCACAACAATCGTTAAGTAAATGCAGATATTAAAAGATTCCCCATTTTTAACACTCATTTGTCTTAAACGATTTTCACGCCAAACATTAAGCAAACAGACATATTAAGAGATTCCCCATTCTTAATATACTTTTGACTTAAACGATTTCCACAACAAAACATTCAGTAAACAAGACATTAAGAGATTCCCCATTCTTAATACTCATTAAACTGAAACGATTTTTCAAAAACAAACATTAAGTAAACAAGACATTAAGAGATTCCCCATTCTTAATTCTCATTTAACTTAAACGATTTTCAAAACAACATTAAGTAACTGAGACATTAAGAGATTCCCCATTCTTAACGCCCAGTTAACTTAAATGATTTTCAAAACAAACTTCAAGTAAATAAGACATTAAGAGATTCCCCATTCTTAATTCTCATTTAACTTAAACGACTTTCCAAAACACACATTATGTAAACGAGACGTTAAGAGATTCCCCATTCTTAATACTCGTTTAACTCTAATGGTTTTCAAATTCCACACCAAACAAACCCAAACACAAATTCCAAATCAATCAACGATTCACACCAAATCACATCAATCAACAAACATCAAGTATGAACACGCCGAATACGACGACACAAATCAACACAATCCATCACTCAAACACAACAAGTTTCATATACCCCAAATCATACATAAATGGGTTTAAAATTCATTTTCTATGAAACATTACTTTAACCCTAACCAAATTCTTTTCCACACAACCACAGGTAAGTCCCTAAATGCAAACTAAAATTTTGGAAGGAGTCCTTACCTTCACGTTAGCTGTAACGTGCGATAACAGTACCGCGAGCAAATCCAGTAAAATCTCCGCTCGCAATGCCGCTTCCAAAGTTGGTCCCCTAGCACCGTAGCTTGGTAGTGAGCAACTTTCCCTTCTATCTCTTCGCGAAACGAAACTTAGATATAAGTGAAACGGGGAGGTTTGTGTTTGACAGTTTTGAAATCCCTAATACCGTTTTTCTTCGTTTTCGAAACAACGAGGAAGTATGAAGTTGAGAAATCCTTGTCCTATCACTCACCAAGCCTTGGGTTTCTATTCTTGAAGCCAAAGAAAGAAAAGAAATGGAAAAAGAAAGAAAGAAGGGCGATGGGTTTGCGTAGGTGGAAGGCATGTTAGCTTCCTCTGTTTTTCTTCCGTTCCTGACCTTTCAAGCCTATAATTATATCTAACTTATAACATATATATATACTTATAATAATAATATATATATATATATATATATATATATGTATATACATATATATATATATATATGTATATAAACATTTATATTATATTTAAAACCAAACTCAAATGAATATCTACCAACTCTTACACACCTCACTTCATTCATCTAATTTAATAAAATATCTATTCTCGTCACAACTCAATTGAAAGATAGATTTTCAGCAACGAGTGATATTTTTAACTAACTGTCCGGAATTAAATTCTTTGCAACGTAAATAAATTATTCTCCGACAAATAATTTTAATCCAATTTCCAAAAATATATTTTTGGCATTTAACTCATTAAGTACCAAAAATAGGGATAACAGCCTAGGAAACTCAACACAAAATACCCTATAATTGAGTAATTTAGGATTTAAAATTAAGGGTCTTACATTACTACCCCCCTAAAATTAGTTTCGTCCTCGAAACTTAAAGTACGAGTAACAATCCACACTTGGTTTGTACCCAAATTCAACATACCAGTCACAACTAGTTCAACGCGGCCTTCTCGAAGAAAGTGTTGTCTACCCCTTTTCATAGGGTGCTTAAAAACTCTGCACCCATTCATAGTCGGTAAGGCTCGTCCGTTCCATTCAACATGGTTTTGTCTACTATCGACAAGAGATTAAGGATGATCAGTCCCTCAATTTGTCATTAAATAACCAACAACCATGATAGTGGCTTAGACTATCTTAACCGACCTGTAATAGCGCTCCTTGCAACTTACAACTGAGGTTATCTTAATGTACAAGCAGTCAACAATCTTCTCAAAGTCCATTGAGTTTCCCTTCATTCCCTATAACTTTGATCCTGTCGACGAAGTAAAATATCCCATACCTATGTCACGTAGTCTCATTTGCATCCACTTGGTACAAAACATCCATTTGGTACCAAACTGAAACACTTAGAATGACCCCAACACACTGAGCACAGAACAATCACTACATTCGAGAACTCCTAAATTTCTCCCTTGTCCACAAATCCTTGATCTTTCTTAAGTTGTACAACTATGTCAACTGTAGTGTTCTTATCAGTATGTTATTCCAGTTATAAATTTAATAATTCCATCCCCACATATGCTTGGTGATCAAAGCTTCCTCAAACATTTTCGAAATCATGCCAAAGACTATACCACTTGGGATACACAAACTTCCTTCCAATTTAGTACTTCATTTCAAGAGTCACGTTTTCCATTAAAATCCAACTTGAGTTTAATTCACAGATCAAGGTCTACATTTGTCTCATGCTTAACACCTCAAATTCACGCTTCACTAGAAAATTTCTTACATACTTCGCAATTATGCACAACTCGAAAATAATCCTCCTACCTCTACTGCCAACATTCATTCTGATACTTCTTAATTTCACTGTGTCCTTCATTTGCAACTTGATGATTATCCTTTCATTATGACCGGTCAACCGCATTGTATTCACTCCATCACTTTTCCATTTATACAAACCTTAAATTTCTACCTCGAACCTTGATACATCTTCATTATAGTGATTCCAATAAATGAAGGCTTACTAATTCCCACCAAACTTTTCCATTTCATGTTCAATTGTTTCCTATCAAGTAAACATTTAACTCCTTTGATTGACGAACACAATAACAATCCCCATGACATGCACTCAAGTAGTGTCTTTATATCTTGGCATACCTTTATAATAATAATGTCTGAATTATATGTGAGATAATTCCTTCCTTGAATCTTTAATCGTCATAAGCTGCATCTCTATGTGTTGCTCCCACAAATTTCTTGGCACATTTTCCAATATTTGGTTCACTCGCTGGATTCCTATTCCTTCTCAACCTTCACTGAGATACAAACTGAAAGAATCCTAGCAATCGAACGTCCTAAAGAATTATTTATCAAACGTTCCTCATTAGCATTTCCTAAGAAATAATTATCTATAACTTCATCCTCATAAATTTTGCAGTAAAATATCTCAACGCTTGATTTCCCAAGACCAACAACTAAATCATAAATCATTCGTTACATCTCTTCTTTTTCACTTCCTATCATTTAATAGGATTCTAAAATTTGATCCTGAAAATCTCCAAACACTTCCATCCTTACCATGAATTATTTATCACTTGCCTGTCTCAACTCCTTTGATTATGGAAGTTTTAAGCATTACTTGATCCTCCATCCAACTCTGTGGATATTAAATCATCAACTAATAACATCAACCATCTTAGGGCCCCAAATCAAATCTCACATAATCCTTCCAACCCATCAAAATATTAACGTCCTCTTAGTAATTTCCATCCTTTAATAGATTCTCCAACTTATATTACCGCAATCTCAAGTGTTCTCGTACTCGATACTTCAAATTCCACTTAATGGTAACATAGAGTTCCATACATCAAGGCTTAATTCATTATGTTTTTCCGAACACCGCTCAAAATTCACACTTACGTGTCTATAGATTCATCCAATATTACTATCCATTCTTAATAATCCAAGTTGTGAATCCAGTCTAACTCGAATGCTCGACTTTATCCCTCAAGGTATCGACTATTCCTCAAGCGTATTTTATCTAACCAAGGGAGTATTTACTCCTAATGTGCAACGCTCCCTTAACTTCAATACCAGTCTCTTTCATTGACACCTAAGCACCAAATGTTATTCCAAAAGGAAGCCTTATCTTCTCAATAATTCCATGATGTTCACATCTCCTTGACAGTTGTCAAACTTCATCCAGTTTCATCCTAAAATCTACTAGGAAAACATCTAATACTTTTCTTAACAAGAGTCCTCAACTTAGATCATTACTTGAAATCCCTTATTAGTCTAATGTTAATCAATCCATACTCATCATCTTCGAGTTTACACCAACACATATTCTGTATCCTTGGAACAATTTTATAATTCCACGCCGTCATGATTTGCTTCAGGTCTGCTGGACAATTCGTTATCTCGAAGATCTTTTCCATTTCTTGAATCCACTAATCATCTCTTTCCTAAGTTCTCATCACCCTTGAACTTTGGAGGATGGTAACAACGAAAATCTTTCAATCCTCTTGACTTAATAGCATAAATCCCTCTTTTCCTCTTCTCCAGATCCCGCAGAGTCTTTGTAGCAGTTCGTGCAACAACAAAACATCCATGTTATTTGTAGCTTCAACCATTTGATCATCCCTATTGACGTTCATCCTTGCAACGTCGTTCCCTCTTGGAGGTAGTGTTTCAAAAAAAACCAATATCAAGAAGAAGTGTTAACACCACTTCGAATAATTCCAATACTAAGTTTTGAATATATCAACACATGATAACTACCCCTGATCTGACAACTCAGACCAATTACCCCGACGCATGATCAGATAACGACTCACAACCTACAGGTTGACTTATAATCTATAACCAAAGGTTCCACAGCCCCCAAAGAAATCTAAACCAAAGCTCTGATACCACAATGTAACACCCCGATTTTCAAAGCGAGGGTGTATTTTTTTTTTTCAAAAGAAATTAAAATACAACAGAGAAATAAATAAGGTAATACCTTTGGATAAATATTTAAGTCAAAATAATTTACAAGCAGCGGAATAATTTTTCGAAATATAACTCCAAAATATTTAAACTTCAAAAAGCGGTACAGTCTTCCAATTTAAAATAAACGCAATTCAAAAGAAAGACATCTACTCCCTATACGTCATCCTAATCTGATCATTCCACAAAAACTATACATCCTGAGTGATCTTCACGCGCCCTGCAAGATCCTCCTAACATAGCTCTAGTCAGGTGTTCCCAACTACATTTCCATCCACAGGGTACGAGCCGGTATGATGGTCTTGGTTCTCATCTGAGGGCAAAGCCCAGATTTCCACAATAGTTGTAAAGGGTCACCAACCGAAATTAACAATTAACACATAACATTTAATTTTTTAAATGCCCAAAATAACATTTCAACTTAGCATACACCTTAAAAGGGTTTCTATATGCCAAACATGCATACATAAAGTTGAAAAATTAAGTTTTTAAAAAAACAACACTGTTGTATTCGAATACAAGGCTATTTCAGCATTCAGCAGCAAAACAGCATGTCTGTATTCGACTACAACAGTCGGTATTCGACTACACAGTAAGTCAGTGGGAAAACAACATGTCTGTATTCGACTACAACAGTCTGTATTCGACTACACAGTAAGTCAGTGGCAAAACAACATGTATGTATTCATAACACTTAGCAAATAAAACCCAAACACACTATCACACAATTCCAAAACATAACACTTAGCAAATAAAACCCAATTACCACCACAACTTAAGTTCAAACACTCAATCATAAACTTGAATCAAACACACTTACACACAATTTGTTCCAAAACATAGCACTTAGTAATATCATCACAATCATACACTAACTCCATTCACAACAATCGTTAATTAAATGCAAATATTAAAAGATTCCCCATTTTTAACACTCATTTGACTTAAACGATTTTCACGCCAAACATTAAGCAAACAGACATATTAAGAGATTCCCCATTCTTAATATACTTTTGACTTAAACGATTTCCACAACAAAACATTCAGTAAACAAGACATTAAGAGATTCCCCATTCTTAATACTCATTAAACTGAAACGATTTTTCAAAAACAAACATTAAGTAAACAAGACATTAAGAGATTCCCCATTCTTAATTCTCATTTAATTTAAACGATTTTCAAAACAACATTAAGAAACCGAGACATTAAGAGATTCCCCATTCTTAACGCCTAGTTAACTTAAATGATTTTCAAAACAAACTTCAAGTAAATAAGACATTAAGAGATTCCCCATTCTTAATTCATTTAACTTAAACGACTTTCCAAAACACACATTATGTAAACGAGATGTTAAGAGATTCCCCATTCTTAATACTCGTTTAATCCTAATGGTTTTCAAATTCCACACCAAACAAACCTAAACATAAATTCCAAATCAATCAACGATTCACACCAAATCACATCAATCAACAAACATCAAGTATGAACACGCCGAATACGACGACACAAATCAACACAATCCATCACTCAAACACAACAAGTTTCATATAACTCAAATCATACATAAATGGGTTTAAAATTCATTTTCTATGAAACATTACTTTAACTCTAACCAAATTCTTTTCCACACAACCATAGGTAAGTCCCTAAATGCAAACTAAAAGTTTGGAAGGAGCCCTTACCTTCACGTTAGTTGTAACGTGCGATTACAGTACCGCGAGCAAATCTAGTAAAATCTCCGCTCGCAACGCCGCTTCCAAAGTGGGTCCCTTAGCATCGTAGCATGGTAGTGAGCAACTTTCCCTTCTATCTCTTCGCGAAACGAAACTTAGATGTAAGTGAAACGGGGAGGTTTGTGTTTGACGGTTTTGAAATCCCTAATACCGTTTTTCTTCGTTTTCGAAACAACGAGGAAGTATGAAGCTGAGAAATCCTTGTCCTATCACTCACCAAGCCTTGGGTTTCTATTCTTGAAGCCAAAGAAAGAAAAGAAATGGAAAAAGAAAGAAAGAAGGGCGATGGGTTTGCGTAGGTGGAAGGCATGTTAGCTTTTACACAAATGAATATCTACCAAACTCTTACACACCTCACTTCATTCATCTAATTTAATAAAATATCTATTCTCGTCGCAACTCAATTGAAAGATAGATTTTCAGCAACGAGTGATATTTTTAACTAACTATCCGAAATTAAATTCTTCGCAACGTAAATAAATTATTCTCCGACAAATAATTTTAATCCAATTTCCAAAAAAAAATTTTTGGCATTTAACTCATTAAGTACCAAAAATAGGGCTAACAGCCTAAGAAACTCAACACAAAATACCCTATAATTGAGTAATTTAGGATTTAAATTAAGGGTCTTACACATCGAAGCATTTTTGTCATTGGATTAACATTTAGGTCATTTTCGTCCTTCCTAGGGTTATTCAAGTCCATTTAGGGTTTTTAACCAATCTTGTACATCCAATAAGTTCGTTTGTGTCATTGGATTAACATTTAAATAGTTTTCTTTTTCCCAAGGTTTATTATAGCCTATTTGGGGTATTTATCAAATCTTGTGCTTCCAATAAGTTAAATTGTATTATTGGATTAATATTTTGGTCATTTTCTTCCTCCCTAGGATTATTCTAGTCCATTTAGGGTTTTTTTAAACCAATCTTGTCCATCCAATAAGTTCATTTGTGTCATTGGATTAACATTTAGGTCATTTTGGTCCTCCAAAAGGTTATTATAGTCCATTTAGGGTTTTTAACCAAACTTTTGCATCCATTAAGTTTGTTTGTGTCACTGGATTAACAATTATGTCATTTTTTTGTCCTCGCTAGGGTTATTATAGTCCATTTAGGGTTTTTAACCAATTTTGTTCATCCGATAATTTCGTTTGTGTCATTTGATTAACATTTAGGTCATTTTCGTTTCCCAAGGGTTATTCTAGTCCATTTAGGGTTTTTAATCAATCTTGTGTGTCCAATAAGTGGGTTTATGTCTTTGAATTAACATTATGTCATTTTTGTCTTCCCTAGTGTTATTTTACTCCATTTAGGGGTTTTAACGAATCATGTACGTCCAATAAATTCATTTGTATCATTCGATTAACGTTGAGGTCATTTTCGTCCTCCCTTGGGTTATTCTAGTCCATTTAGGGTTTTAAACCATTATGTGCATCCTATAAGTGTGTTTGTGAAATTGGATTAACATTTAGGTCACTTTCGTCTTACCTTGACTTATTCTAGTCTATCTAGGGGTTTTAACGAATCTTCTGCAACCAATAACTGTGATTGTATCATTGAATTAACATTTAGATCATTTTTGTCATCCTTGTGATTATTGTAGTCTAATTAGGGTCTTTATCAATCGTGTACATCCAATAAGTGTGTTTGTGTCATTTGATTAATATGTCATTTTCGTCCTCCCAAGGGTTATTGTAGTCCATTTAAGGTTTTTAACAAATCATGTACATCCAGTAAATTTGTTTGTATCATTCAATTTACATTGAGGTCATTTTCGTCCTCCTTAGGGTTATTCTAGTGCATTTAGGGTTTTTAACTAATCTTTGCATCCTATAAAGTGTGTTTGTGAAATTGGATTAACATTTAGGTCATTTTCGTCCTCCCTAGACTTATTCTAGTCCAACTAGTGGTTTTAACCAATCTTCTGCAACCAATAAGTGTGTTTGTATTATTGAATTAACATTTAGGTCATTTTGGTCATCTCTATGGTTATTCTAGTATAATTAGGGATTTAAATAATCATGTGCTTCCAATAAATGTGTTTGTGTCATTTAATTAACATTTTGATCATTTTCAACCTCCTTAGAGTTATTCTAGTCCATTTAGGATGTTTAACCAACCTTGTGCCTCCAATTAGTGTGTTTGTGTCCTAGGATTAACATTAAGGTCATTTTCGTCCTCCCTACGGTTATTCTAGTCCATTTTTGGGTATTAACCAATCTATTACTTCCATTAAGTTCGTTTGTGGCTTTGGATTAAGATTTATGTCGTTTGCATCCTCCTAAGGGTTATTCTAGTCCATTAAGGGTTTTAAGCATTCATGTGTATCCTATAACTATGTTTTGTTGGACTTACATTTAGGTTATTTTCGTCCTCCCTAGCGTTATTCTAGTCCATTTAAGATTTTTAACCAGTCTTGTACATCCTATAAATTGGTTTGTATCATTGGATTAACATTGATGTCATTTTCGTCCTCCTTAACGTTATTCTTGTCCATTTAGGGTTTTTAACCAATTGTGCATCTTATATGTGTGTTTGTGATATTGGATTAACATTTTGGTCATTTACATCCTCGCCATAGTTATTCTTGTCCAATTAGGCTTTTTAACCATTCTTGGGTAACGAATAAGTGTGCATATGTAATTGAATTAATATTTTGGTCATTTTGGTCATACCTATGGTTATTCTAGTCTATTTTTGGTTTTTAATCAATCTTATGCATCCAGTACATGTGTTTTGCCGTTTGATTAACATTTTGGACGTTTTCATCCTCCCGAGAGTTATATTAGTCTATCTAGGATTTTCAACAAATCCTATGCATCGAATTAGTGTGTTTGTCTCCTTGGATTATCATTTACGCCATCTTAATCCTCCCTATGGTTATTCTTGTCCATTTATGGTTTTTAACAAATCTTGTGCATTCAATTAGTTCGTTTGTGTTATTGAATTGTCATTTAGATCATTTTAGCCCTCCCTATGGTTATTCTAGTCCATTTAGGGTTATTCTATATTATTTAGGGTTAACATTTTGATTATTTTAGTCCTCCTTCTGGTTATTCTAGTCCATTTATGGTTTTTAACCAACCACATGTGGTGAACAAGTTCGTTTGCGTGATGGGATTAACAGGTAGATCAATTTCTACCTTCATTGAGTTGTTCTTGCCCATATAGGGTTTTTACTCGATCTTGTGCACCCAATAAGTTTGTTTGTGTTATTGGATTAATATTTAGGTAATTTCCTTTCTCCCTAGGATTATTCTATTCTATTTTGGGGTATTAACCAATCTATTACTTCCAATTAGTTCGTGTGTGTCATTGAATTAACATTTACGTCATTTTCATTCTCCTAAGGATTATTCTAGTCCAAAAAAGTTTTTAACCATTCATGTGTTTCCTATAAGTACGTTTGTGTCGTAGGATTTACGTTTAGGTCATTTTCGTCCTCCCTAGGGTTATTCTAGCCCAATTAGTATTTTTAACCAATCTGGTGCATCCAATAAATTCGTTTGTATCATTGGATTACATTGAGGTCATTTTCATCATCCCTAGGGTTTATCTAGTCCATTTAGGGTTTTTAACCAATTTTTGCATCTTATAAGTGTGTTTGTAAAATTGGATTAAAATTTAGTTCACTTTCGTCTTCCCTAGAGTTAATCTAGTTCAATTAGGGTTTTTAACTAATAAGTGTGTTTGTATCATTGAATTAACATTTAAGTCATTTTTGTCATCCCTATTGTTATTCTAGTCTATTTAGGGTTTTTAATCAATCTTGTGCATCCAATAAGTGTGTTTGTGTTATTTGATTAACATTTAGGTCATTTTCATCCTCCCTAGAGTTATTCTAGTCCATTTAGGGTTTTTAACCGATCTTGTGCATCCAATAAGTGTGTTTGTGTCCTTCGATTAACATTTAGGTCATTTTCATCCTCCCTACGATTATTCTAGTCCATTTATGTTTTTTTTTATTAATTTTGTGCATCCAATTATTTTGTTTGTGTCATTGAATTAACATTTAGATTATTTTAGTCCTTCCTCTGATTATTCTGGTCCATTCAGGATTTTTAACCAATTAAGTGCATTCAATAAGTTCATTTGTGTGATGTG
Source organism: Cicer bijugum (assembly GCA_037974875.1). NCBI lineage: Eukaryota > Viridiplantae > Streptophyta > Magnoliopsida > Fabales > Fabaceae > Cicer > Cicer bijugum. Next base: position 12,866,595 of record JBBPBT010000720.1, on the reverse strand, counting down.
ATTAACATTTTTGTCATTTTCTTCCTCCCTAGGGTTATTCTTGTCCAATTAAGGTTTTTAATCGATCTTGTGCACCCATTTATTTCGTTTGTGTCATTGGATTAACATTTCGGTCATCTTCGTTCTCCCTATAGGTATTCTAGTCCATTTTGGGGTGTAAACCAATCTATTGTTTCCAATAAATTCGTTTGTGTCATTGACTTCACATTTAGGTCATTTTCCTCCTCCTTAGGGTTTTTCTTGTCCATTCGGGGTTATTAACCATTCATGTGTATCCTATAAGTATGTTTGTGTCATTGGATTTGCGTTTAGGTCATTTTCGTCCTCCCTAGAGTTATTCTAGTCTATTTTGGGTTTTTAATAAATCTTGTGCATCCAATAAGTGTGTTTGTGTCATTTGATTAACATTTAGGTAATTTTCATCCTCCCTAGACTTATTCTAGTCTATTAAGTATTTTTAACCAATCTTGTTCATTCAATAAGTGTGTTTGTGTCCTTGGATTAAGATTTAGGTCATTTCCATCCTCCATAGGTTATTCTAGCCCATTTATGGGTTTGAATTAATCTTTTGCATCCAATTAGTTTTTTGTGTCATTGAATTAACATTTTAATTATGTTAGTCCTCCTTATGGTTATTCTAGTCCATTTAGGGTTTTTAACTAATCTAGTGCATCCAATAAGTTCTTTTGTGTGATGGGATTAACCTTTATGTCATTATCTTCGTCCGTTAGGTTATTCTGGTCCATTTAGGCTTTTTAATCTATATTGTTTATCCAATAAGTTTGGTTGTGTCATTGGATTAATATTTAGGTCATTTTCGTTTCCCCTAGGATTGTTCTAGTCCATTTAGGGGTTTTAAACCTGTCTATTGCTTCCAATAAGTTCGTTTGTGTCATTGAATTAACATTTAGTCATTTTCATCCTCCTAAGAATTAATCTAGTCCATTTAAGGTTTTTAATCATTCATGTGTATCCTACAAGTATGTTTGTGTCGTTGGAATTACATTTAGGTCATTTTCGTTCTAACAAGGGTTATTCTAGTCCATTTAGGGTTTTTAACTAGTCCTGTACCTCCAATAAATTCGTTTCTATCATTGGATTTACATTGATGTCATTATCGTCCTTCGTATGATTATTCTAGTCCATTTAGGGTTTTTAATTAATCTCTACATATTATAAGTGTGTTTGTGAAATTGGTTTAACATTTAGATCATTTTTATCCTTCCTAGAGTTATTCTAGTCTGATAAGGGTTTTTAACCAATCTTGTGCAACCAATAAGTGTGTTTTTGCCATTCAATTAACATTTAGGTCATTTTTGTCATCCCTTTGGTTATTCTAGTCTATTTAGGATTTTTAATCTATCTTGTGCCTCCAATAAGTGTGTTTGTGTTATTTGATTAAAATGTAGTCATTTTCATCTTCCCTTGAGTTATTCTAGTCCATTTAGGATTTTTAACCGATCTTGTTCATCCAATAAGTGTGTTCGTGTCCTTGGATTTACATTTATGTCATTTTCATCCTCCCTACGGTTATTCTAGTCCATTTGTGATTTTTTTTTATTAATTTTGCGCATCCAATTAGTACGTTTGTAACATTGAATTAACATTTAGATCATTTTAGTCCTCCTAATGATTATAATAGTGTCCATTTAGGATTTTTAACCAATCTAGTGCATCCAATAAGTTCGTTTGTGTGATGGGATTAACATTTAGGTCATTTTCTTCCTCCATTAGGTTATTCTTGTCCTTTTAGGTTTTTTAATCGATCTCGTTTATCCAATAAGTTCGCTTGTGTCATTGGATTAACATTTAGGTCATTTTTGTTTCCCCAAGGATTGTTCTAGTCCATTTAGGGGCTTTAACCTATTTATTGCTGCCAATAAATTCGTCCTATAAGTATATTTGTTTAATTGGATTTACATTTATGTCATTTTTGTCCTTCCTAAGGATATTGTAGTCCATTTAGGGTTTTTTGACCAATTTTGTGCATCCAATAAATTCGTTTGGGTCATTAGATTAACATTTAGGTCATTTTGTCCTCTTGAGGGTTATTCTAGTCCATTTAGGGTTTTTAACCAATCTTGTGCTTCCAATAAGTGTGTTTGTGTCATTGGATTAACATTTAGGTCTTTTTGGTCCTCCTTAGGGTTATTCTAGTCCAATTATGGTTTTTAGCCAATCTTGTGCATTCTGTAAGTATGTTTGTGTCATTTGTTTCACATTTACGTTATTTTCTTCCTCCCTTGAGTTTTTATAGTCCAATTAGGATTTTTAACCAATCTTGTGTATCCAATAAGTGTGTTTGTGTCATTGGACTAACATTTTAATTATTTTAGTACTTTGTATGGTTATTCTAGTCCATTTAGCATTTTTAACCAAACTAGTGCATCCAATAAGTTCGTTTGTGTGATGGGATTACCATTTTGGTCATTTTTTTCCTCTGTTGGGTTATTCTGGTCCATTTAGGCTTTTTAATCGATCTTGTTTGTCCAATAATTTCGCTTGTGTCATTGAATTAACATTTAGGTCATTTTCGTTTCTCCTAGTATTGTTCTAGTCCATTTAGGGGTTTTAATCTCTCTATTGCTTCCAATAAGTTCGATTGTATCATTGAATTAACATTTAGGTCATTTTCATCCTCCTAAGAATTATTCAATTCCATTTAAGGTTTTTAACCATTCATGTGTATGCTTCAAATATGTTTGTGTCGTTGGAATTACATTTAAGTCATTTTTGTTCTCCATAGGATTATTCGAGTCCATTGAGGGTTTTTAATCAGTCTTGTACATCCAATAAATTCGTTTCTATCATTGGATTAACATTGATAAGTGTTTTTAATTAATCTGTACATATTATAAGTGTGTTTGTGAAATTGGATTAACATTTAGGATATTTTTATCATCCCTAGAGTTATTCTCGTCCATTATGGGTTTTTAACCAATAATGTGCAACCAATAAGTGTGTTTTTGCCATTGAATTAGCATTTAGGTAATTATTGTCATCCCTATGGTTATTCTAGTCTATTTAGGATTTTTAATCAATCTTGTGCATCCAATAAGTGTGTTTGTGTTATTTGATTTACATTTAGGTCATTTTCATCCTCCCTAAGATTATTCTAGTCCATTTGTGATTTTTTTAATTTTAATTTTGTGCATCCAATTAGTACGTTTGTGACGTTGAATTAACATTTAGATAGATCATTTTAGTCCTCCCAATGATTATAATAGTGTCCATTTAGGTATTTTAACCAATCTAGTGCATCCAATAAGTTCGTTTGTGTGATGGGATTAACATTTAGGTCATTTTCTTCCTCCCTAACGTTATTCTTGCCCATTTAAGATTTTAATCGATCTTGTGCACCCAATAAGTTCGTTTGTGTCATTGGATTAACATTTAGGTCATATTTGCTCTCTCTAGGATTATTCGAGTACATTTTGGGGTTTTAACAAATCTATTGCTTCCAATAAGTTTGTTTGTGTCATTGGATTAACATTTAGATCATTCTCGTTATCCTTAGGGTTATTCTAGTCCATTTAGGGTTTTTAACCATTCTTCTGCATCAAGTTAGTATGTTTGTGTCATTGGATTTACATTTATGTCATTTTCGTCCTACCTAAGGATATTGTAGTCCATTTAGGGTTTTTAACAAATCTTGTGCATCCAATAAGTTCGTTTGTGTCATTAGATTAACATTTAGGTAATTTTTTCCTCTTGAGGGTTATTCTTGCCCATTTAAGGTTTTTAACAAATCTTGTGCTTTCAATAAGTGTGTTTGTGTCATTGGATTAACATTTAGGTTTGTTTCGTCCTTCTTAGTGTTATTCTAGTCCAATTATGGTTTTTAACCAATCTTGTGCATTGTATAAGTATGTTTCTGTGATTTGTTTCACATTTAAGTTATTTTCGTCCTCCTTAGAGTTATTGTATTCCAATTAGGATTTTTAACCAATCTTGTGCATCCAATAATTGTTTTTGTGTCATTGGATTAATATTTAGGTCATTTTTGTCACCCTTAGGCTTATTATAATCCATTTATGGTTTTTAACCAATCTGGTGTTTCCAATAAGTTTGTTTTTGTCATTAGATTAACATTTAGGTCATTTTGGTTCTCCCTAGGGTTGTTCTAGCCCATTTTGTTTTTGTCATTAGATTAACATATATGTCATTTTTTCCTCCCTAGAATTATTCTAGTCCATTTAGGGGTTTTAAACAATCTTTGCATCAAATAACTTCATTTGTGTCAATTGACGAGGATTAACATCATTTTTATCATCCTTAGGGTTATTCTAGTCCGTTAAGGGTTTTCAACTGATCTTGTGCTTCAAATAAGTTTGCTTCTGTCATTGGACTACCATTTAGGTTATTTTCATGATCCCTTGTGTTGTTCTAGTGCATTTAGTATTTTTAACCAATCTTGTGCATACAATAAGTTCGTTTTCGTCATTGGATTAAAATTTAGGTCAATTTCGTCCTCCAGAGGGTTATTATTGTCCAATTACGAATTTTGAACAATCTTGTGTATCCAATAAGTTCGTTTGTGTCATTGGATTAACATTTAGCTCATTTTTGTCATCCGTGTTGTTATTCTAGTCTATTTAGAGTTTTTAACCAATCTTGTGCATCAATAAGTGTGATTGTATCCTTGGATTAACATTTAGGTCATTTTAATCATCCCTATGATTATTCTAGTCCATTTATGGTTTTTAACCAATCTAGTGCATCCAATGAGTCCAATTGTATGATGGGATTAATATTTAGGTCATTTTCTTCCTCCCATTTTGGGGTTTTAACAAATCTATTGCCTCTAATGAGTTTGTGCGTGTCATTGGATTAACATTTAGGTCATTTTTGTCCTGCTATGGGTTACATTGGTCCTTTTAGGATTTTTAACCAATCTTGGGTATCCTATAAGTACGTTTGTCTCATTGGATTTATATTTAGGTCATTTTCGTCCGCCTTAAGGTTATTTTTGTCCATTTAGGGTTTTTAACCAATCTTGTGCACACAATAAGTTCATTTTTATTGATTGGATTAACATTGAGGTAATTTTCGTCCTCCCTAGGTTATTCTAGTCTATTTAGGGTTGTAAACCAATTTTTAGTTATCCCTAGGATTATTCTAGTCCATTTTGAATTAATACTTTGGACATTTTCGTTCTCCCTAGGATTATTCTAGTCGATTTTGGGGTTTAAACAACTCTATTGCTTCCAATAAGTTTGTCTATGTCATTAGATTAACATTTTGGTCATTTTCGTCCTCCTATAAGTTATTCTTGTCGATTTATGGTTTTTAACCAATCTAGTGTATCCTTTAAGTATGTTTGTTGCATTGGATTTACGTTTTGATCATTTTTGTCCTCCCAAGGGTTATTCTGTTCCATTTAGGGTTTTTAACAAATCTTGTGCACCCAAAAAGCTCGTTTTTAAACATTGGATTAAAATTTAGCTCATTTTTGTCCTCCCTAGGGTTATTCTTTTCCATTTAGGGTTTTCAACCAATCTTGTGCACCCAAAAAGCTCGTTTTTAAACATTGGATTAAAATTTAGCTCATTTTTGTCCTCCCTAGGGTTATTCTTTTCGATTTAGGGTTTTCAACCAATCTTGTGCACACATAAGTTTGCTTCTATCATTGGATTAACATTTATGTCATTGTCATCCTCCCTTGTGTTGTTCTAGTCTATTTATGGTTTTCAACCAATCTTGTGCATACAATAAGTTTGTTTGTGTCATTGGATTAACATTTAGGTTATTTTCACCTTCCCTAGGGTTATTCTTGTTCAATTATGGATTTTAAACAATCTTGTGTTTCCAATAAGTTCGTTTGTGCATTGGATTAACATTTAGCTCATTTTTGTCATCCGTATGGTTATTCTAGTCCATATATGGCTTTTAACCAATCTTGTGTATTCAATAAGTGTGTTTGTGTCGTTTGATTAACATTTAAGTCATTTTCATCCTCCCTAGAGTTATTCTAGTCCATTTATGGTTCTTAATTAATCTTGTGCATCCAATTAGTTCGTTTGTGTTATGAATTATCATTTAATTCATTTTAGTCCTCCCTATGGTTATTGTAGTCCAATTAGGGTTTTTAACCAATCTTGTGCATACAATATGTTTGTTTGTGTATTGGATTTACATTTAGGTCATTTTCGTCCTCCCTAGGGTTATTGTGGTTCAATTACAGATTTTAAACAATCTTGTGTATCCAATAAGTTCGTTTGGGTCCCTGGAATAATATTTAGCTCATTTTTGTTATATGTATGCTTATTCTAGTATTTTTAGTGTTTTTAACCAATCTCATACATTCACTAAATGTGTTTGTGTCATTTGATTAACATTTATGTCATTTTCATCCACCCTAGAGTTAATCTAGTCCCTTAATGGTTCTTAATTAATCTTGTGCATCCAAATAGTTCGTTTGTATCATTGAATTAACATTTAGGTAATTTTATTCCGCCCTATGGTTATTCTAGTCCATTTAGGGTTTATAACCAATATAGTGCATCCAAAATGTTCTTTTGTGTGATGGGATTTATATTTTGATCATTTTCTTCCTCCTTAGGTTTATTCTCGTTCATTTAGGATTTTTAATCGATCTTGTGCACCAAATAAGTTTGTTTATATCATTGGATTAACACTAAGGACATTTTCGTTCTCCCTAGGACTATTCTAATCCATTTTGGGGTTTTAACAACTCTATTGCTTCCAATAAGTTGTTATGTGTCATTGGATAAACATTTAGGTCATTTTTGTCCTCATATGGGATATTCTTGTCCATTTAGGGTTTTTAAAGAATCTTGTGTATCCAATAAGTTTGTTTGTGTAATTGGATTAACAATTAAGTCATTTTCGTCATCTTGAGGGTTATTCTAGTGCAGTTGGAATTTTTAACCAATCTTGTGCATCCAATAAGTTCAATTGTGTCATTTGGTTAACATTTAGGCCTTTTTAAGCCTCCTTGGGGTTATGCTAGTCCATTTAGGGTTTTAACCAATCTTGTGCATCAATTAAGTGTGTTTGTGTCATTGGATTAGCAACTTGGTCATTTTCGTCCTCCCTAGGGTTATTAGAGTCTATTTAGGGTTTTTAACCAATCTTGTGCAGCCAATAAGTTCGTGTGTGTCATTTGACTAACATTTAGGTCATTTTTGTCCTCCCTAGAGTTATTTAAGTCCATTTAGGGTTTTGAAACAATCTTGTGCGTCCAGTAAGTGTGTTTGAGTCATTGGATTAACAATTATGTCATTTTAATCCTCCATAGGGTTATTATCGTCCATTAAGGGTTTTTAACAAATTTTGTTCATCCAATAAGTTTGTTTGTGTCATTCGATTAACATTTTGGTAATTTTCGTCGTCCCTAGAGTTATGCTAGTCCATTTAGGGTTTTTAATCAATGTTATGCATCCGATATGTGTGTTTATTTCATTGAATTAACTTTTAGGTCATTTTTGTTCTTCCTAGGGTTATTCTAGTACATTTATGGTTTCTAACCAATCTTGTGCAATCTATAAGTGTGTTACTGTCATTGGATTATCATTTAGGTCATTTTTGTTATCCCTAGTACATTTAAGGTTTTCAACTGATTTTGTGCATCACATATGTTTGCTTTTGTCATTGGATTAACATTTAGGTCATTATCATCCTCCCTTGTGTTGTTCTAGTCTATTTAGGGTTTTTTTTTTACCAATCTTGTGCATACAATAATATTGTTTGTGTATTTGGTTTAACATTTAGGTCATTTGCGTCCTCCTTAGGGTTATTCTTGTTCGATTACAGATTTTAAACAAGCTTGTGTCTCCAATAAGTTCGTTTGTGTCATTGGATTAACATTTAGCTCATTTTTATCATTCGTGAGGTTATTTTAGTCCATTTAGGGTTTTTAACCAATTTTGTGCATTCAATAAGTGTATTTGTGTTATTTGATTAACATTTATGTCATTTTCGTCCTCCCTAGAGTTATTGTTGTCCATTGAAGATTTTTAACAATTCTTGTGCATCCAATAAGTGTTTTTCTGTCCTTGGATTAACATTTAGGTCACTTTCATCCTCCCTAGGGTTATTCTAGTCCATTATGGTTCTTAATTAATCTTGTGTATATAATTAGTTCGTGTGAGTCATTGAATTAACATTTAGATTGTTTTAGTACTTCGTATGGTTATTCTAGTCCATTTATGGTTTTTAACCAGTCTAGTGCATCCAATAACTTTGTTTGTGTTATGGGAATAATATTTAGATCTTTTTCTTCCTCCCTAGGGTTATTGTTGTTCATTTAAGATTTCTAATCGATCTTGTGCACCGAATAAGTTCGTTTATGTCATTGGATTAACACTTAGGACATTTTTGTTCTCTCTAGGATTATTCTAGTCCATTTTGTGGTTTTAACAACTCTATTGCTTCCAATAAGTTTGTCTGTTTCATTGTAATATTATTTAGGTCAGTTTCGTCTTCTTGTGGGTTATTCTTGTCCATTTAGGGTTTTTAACCAATCTTGTGTATCCAATAAGTATGTTTGTCTCATTGGATTTACACTTAGGTCATTTTCGTCCTCCCCAGGGCTATTCACGTTCATTTAGGGTTTTTAACCAATCTTGTGCACCCAATAAGTTCATTTTTAGTCATTGGATTAACTTTTAGGTCATTTTAGTCCTTCCTATGGTTACTCTAGTCCATTTTGGGTTTTTAACCAAGCTAGTGCATCCAATAAGTTCGTTTGTGTGAAGGGATTAATATTTATATCATTTTCTTCCTCCTTAGGGTTATTCTTGTTTATTTAGGATTTTTAATCGAACTTGTGCACCAAATAAGTTCGTTTATGTCATTGGATTAACACTTAGGACATTTTCATTCTCCCTAGGCTTATTCTAGTCCATTTTGGGGTTTTTAACAACTCTATGGCTTCCAATACATTTGTTTGTTTTATTGGATTAACATTTAGGTCATTTTCGTCCTCCTATAGGTTATTCTTGTCTATTTAGGATTTTTAACCAATCATGTGTATCTTATAAGTATGTTAGTCTCATTGGATTTACATTTAGGTCATTTTCGTCCTCCGTAGGGTTATTCTTGACCATTTAGTGTTTTTAACCATTCTTGTGCACCAAATATGTTCGTTTTTAGTCATTGGTTTAACTTTTAGGTCATTTTTGTCCTCCCTAGGGTTATTATAGTCTATTTAGGGTTTTTAACAGATCTTGTGCATCACACAACTTTGCTTCTGTATTGGATTAACATTTAGGCCATTTTCATCATTCTTTGTGTTGTTCTAGTCTATTTAGGGTTTTTAACCAATCTTGTGCATACAATAAGTTTCATTGTATCATTGGATTAACATTTAGGTCATTTTCGTCCTTCCTAGGGTTATTCTTGTTCAATTAAGGATATTAAACAACCTTGTGTATTGAATATGTGTGTTTGTGTCACTGGATTAACATTTTGCTCATATTTGTCATGCGTATGGTTATTCTTGTTCGTTTAGGGTTTTTAAAAATTCTTGTGCATCCAATAAGTGTGTTTGTGTCATTTGAATTAACATTTAGGTCATTTTACTCCTCCCTAGGGTTATTATAGTCCATTTATGGTTTTAAATCGATGTTGTGCATCCAATAAGTTCGTTTGTGTGATTGGATTAATATTTAGGCCATTTTCTTTCTCTTGAGGGTTATTATACTGCATTTGGGGTTTTTAAGCAATCTTGTGCATCCGATAAGTTTGTTTGTGTCATTGGACTAACATTGAGATCATTTTCGGTCTCCCAAGGGTTACTCTAGTTCATTTAGGGTTTTTAAATAATCTTGAGCACCAAATAACTTGGTTTGTAATATTTAGTTCATTTTCGTTCTCCATAGGATTATTCATGTCCATTTTGGGGTTTTAACCAATCTATTGATTCCAATATGTTTGTTTGTGTCATTGGATTAACATTTAGATCGTTTTCGTCCTACTTAGAGTTATTCTAGTACATTTAGGGTTTTAAACCATTCTTGTGCATCCTATAAGTATGTTTGTGCCATTGGATTTTAATTTAAATCATTTTCGTCCTCCCTAAGGTTATTCTAGTCGATTTATGGATTTTAACCAATCTTGTGCACCCAATAAGTTAGTTTTTTGTCATTGGATTAACATTTAGATTATTTTCGTCCTCCCTAGGATTATTCTAGTCCATTTAGAGTTTTTAAGAAATCTTCTTTATACAATAAATTGGTTGTGTCATTGGATTAACATTGAGGTTATTTTTGTCATCCGTAGGGTTATTCTAGTTTATAAAGGGTTTCTAACCAACATGTGCATCATCTAAAGTGTTTGTGAAATTGGATTAACATTTAGGTCATTTTCGTCCTCCCTAGGGTTATTCTTGTTCACATGCGGATTTTAAACAATGTTGTGTAACCAATAAGTTAGTTTGTGAACATTTAGCTCATTTGTGTCATCTGTATGGTTATTCTAGTCCATTTAAGGTTTTTAACCAATCTTATGCATCCAATAAATGTGTATGTGTCATTTGATTAACATTTATGTCATTTTCATCCTCCCTAGAGTTATTCTTGTCCATTTAGGATTTTTAACCAATCTTCTACATCCAATAAATGTGTTTGTGTCCTTGGATAAACATTTAGGTCATTTTCAGCCTCCCTAGGGTTATTCTAGTCCATTTATGGTTTTTAATTAATCTTAGGCATCCAATTAGTTCGTTTGTGTCATTGAATTAACATTTAGATCATTTTAGTCCTCTTATGGTTATTCTAGTCCATTTAGGGTTTTTAACCAAAGTAGTGCATCCAATAAGTTCATTTGTGTGATGGGATTAAAATTTAGGTTATTTTCTTCCTCCCTAGAGTTATTCTTCTTCATTTTGGAATTTTTAATCGATCTTGTGCACCGAATAAGTTCATTTATTTCATTGGATTAACAATAAGAACATTTTCATTCTCCCTAGGATTATTCTAGTCCATTTTGGGGTTTTAACAATTCTATTGCTTCCAGTAAGTTTGTTTATGTCATTGGATTAACATTTCTTTCATTTTTGTCCTCCTATGGGTTATTCTTGTCCGTTTAGAGTTTTAACCAATTTTGTGCATCCAATAAGTTTGTTTGTATCATTATATTAACATTTAGGTCATTTTCTTCGTCCCTAGGGTTATTCTAGTCCATTTAGGGTGTTTCACCAATCTTGTGCATCCAATAAGTTTGTTTGTGTCATTTGATTATCATTGAGGTTATTTTTGTCATCCCTAGGGTTATTCATGTCCATTTAGGGTTTTTAACCGATCTTGTGCATCAATTAAGTGTGTTTGTGTCATGGAATTAACATTTAGGTCATTTTATTCGTCCCTAGGGTTGTTATAGCCCATTTCGAGTTTTAATCAAACTTGTGCATCCAATAAGTTCCTTTGTGTCATTTGATTAACATTTAGGTCATCTTTGTCCTACCTAAGGTTATTCTAGTTCATTTAGGGTTTTAAACCAATCTTGTGCATCCAATATGTTCATTTGTGCATCCTATATGTATGTTTGTCTCGTTGGATTTACATGAATGTCATTTTCTTCCTCCCTATGGTTATTCTAGTCCATTTAGGGTTTTTAATCAATCTTGTGCATTCAATAAGTTCGTTTGTGTCATTCGATAGCATTTAGTTAACTCTCGTCAACCTTAGGGTTATTCTATACAATTTAGGGTTTTTAACCATATGTGTGCATCTTATAATTATGTTTGTGTCATTGGATTTACATTTAGGTCATTTTTGTCCTCCATGGGGTTATTCTAGTACATTTAGGGTTTTCAACGAATCTTGTGCATACAATAAGTGTATTTGTCTCATTGGATTGATATTTAAGTCATTTTCATCTTCCTGAGGGTTATTCAATTCCATTTATCGTTTTTAACAATTCTTGTGCATCCAGTATGTTCGTTTGAGGCATTGGATTAACATTTAAGTCATTTACTTCGTCCCTAGGGTTATTCTAGTCCATTTCGAGATGTTAACCAACCTTGTTCGTCCTATAACTTCGTTTGAGTGATTGGTTTCACATTTAGTTCATTTTTTTTCTAGTCCGTTTAGGGTTTTTAACCAATCTTGTGCACCCAATAAATTCGTTGGTGCCACTTGATTTACATTTAGGCCATTTTTCATCCTTCTTGGGGTTATTCTAGTCCATATAGGGTTTTTAACTAATCTTGTGCATCAAATAAGTACGTTTATTGCATTTTGTTAAAATTTAGGTCATTTTTGTCCTCCCTTGGGTTATTATATTCCATTTAGGGTTTTAAACCAATATTGTGCGTCCAATAAGTTGTTTGTGTCATTGGATTTACACATAGTTCATTTTCTTCCTCCCTAGGGTTATACTAGTCTATTTAGGGTTTTTAACCAGTCTTGTGCATCCAATATGTTCGTTTATGACATTATTTTAACATTTTGATCATTTTCTTCCTAGCTAGGGTTATTCTAGTCCATTTAGGGTTTTTAACCAATCTTTTGCATCCAATAGTTTCGTTTGTGTCATTAGATTATCCTATGTTTCACTTTTGTCCTCATGAGGGTTATTTGAGTCCACATTGATGGAAAACTATGACTTCTTTTTGATTAATCACAAGAGAATTAAGATCAACTCCAACTAGTTAAACATAATTCCCTATTCTAATTATACACCAATTATACAATTTACAAGCACAGCGGAAACTTAAGATCGCATACAGGATTTACTTAAGGAGCATGCAAAACAAACAATTAAACAATGCTGAAATTTAAAGAGGAGGGATAGGAAAGATTGCACCGAATTTTATCCTGGTTCAGCTGTCCCTTGACAGCCTACATCCAGTCCTAAGATCCAACAAGATCTTAGCCTTTCCAATAGAACCTTCTTAGAATCAGTTTACAGATTTTCACACAGTGCCTCGCACCAATCTTAAACTATTCTACTCGTTCTATCTTCCCTTCCCTGAATTCCCAAGTTTAAGTCCCATAAACTTGACCAAGAATTCAGTCAAGCGTCTTCTTGTTGACAGCCCTCAACCCCGAAGAACGCCACCAGTCGCAGCTGAATTTTCGCAAAGAAATTTGTTACAAAAGAGTATCACAAACTATGAAGCAAATCAAATATACAAATATCTTGATCTCGCTTCTTCCAAAAATAATCTTTCTCAAATCAGTCTTTTCCAATCTTCAATGATCACAAGTTGATTGTCCATGATTGAAAAAGTGTTTTCACTTGATGCTGGTTGTGAAAGAGTTATCTAACGTGTTGTAGCTCTGAAAATGAATTAGCAAAAGTTATTGTATTGTTCAATGAATCTGTTATTCGATATTGGTTCTCTATGGAATAAGAATACCAAAGCAGTTTATATAGTTTCAGGAAAAACAACATATGAATCGATTTAGCCAATCCATTCATTAAAGTTATAAAGTACTCTAATCGATTTATGCAATCGATTTCGCGAATCTTGTTTTTCTTGAATCTTGAAACTGCACAACATAATCGATTTAACTAATCGATTCTTTTTAATGAGTTCTCCAGACTATGATGATAGTGAATGTCTGAATCGATGTGCATAATCGACTTGGGATGTTTTGTTCAAACAGCGAGATCAAAACAGTCGATGTATGTAATCGATTAAGCCATTACAGTCGTCTCTGTTTCTAAAACTTTTTGTGCAAATCGCTTTAGTCAATCGATTTCACTGGTTCTAGAGACACAGTGATTTTCACCAATCGATGTGCCTAACCGATTGAAAAATTAAGTCTGAAGCTCATTTCAACAAGTTGGTTTAAGCAATCGATTTACCAAGTCGATTGATGCCAACTTCAATATAACAGAAGTAAGTGAGTAGATTGAGCTAATCGATTATGGATGTTCCAGACCAAGTTCTTTTTGAAATATATTTTGGTAAGTCGATTTGCCTAATCGATTTATTTGCATTGGTTTGGTTCTGGAACATTCACATTCGATTTGGTCAATCGATGTAAACAAAAAACATAACATAAGACAATGATTGAATAATCGATTTGTCAAATCGACTAGTTTGCAAGGTGAGCTACTGACTTGCACATTTTCATTTTTAATAAGAGTTCAAGTCGATTTGTCTAATCGATGTAAACTATCAGTTCAGTCTCAGAGAATTAAACAATCGATGTGCCAAATCGATTTGAGGCAAACTGGCTCTCTGACTTGCACAATTTATTTTCTGATAAGTGTATCAATCGATTTACCAATTCGATTGATGGCATGTTTGAACTTTCATAAAGTTGTGCAAATCGATTGTGCCAATCGATTGATTAATTCCAAACAGTGTAATAACATTCAACCCTTTTACAGAATCGATTTTACTAATCGATTTGCTTGTAGATCTTCAAGGTTTTGTTGATTTCTTGAGTTCCAAGCAATGTTTCAAGCTTGTAGGATTGAACGGATTTTTCCTGAAATTTTCTCAATTCACACTGTTAGGTTTATTTTTACAAGTGTATGTTTGTCAAGAACTTCAAAAACGAGAGAACATATGTCTAACAAATAGCCATATTTCTAACACACTTAGGGTTTTTAACCACTCTTGTGCTTCCAATAAGTTCGTTTGTGTCATTGGATTAACATTTTAGTCATTTTTGTCCTCCCTAGGGTTATTCTAGTCCATTTAGGTTTCAAATCTGGTGCATTCAATAACTTCGTTTGTGTCATTAGATTAAAATTTAAGTCATTTTCATCCTCCTTAGGGTTATTCTAGTCAATTTAGTGTTTTTAACAAATCTTGTACATCAAATAAGTTTGTTTGTGTCATTGGAATATAATTTAGATCATTTTAGTCCTCCCTAGGGTTAGTCTCGTCCATTTAGGGTTTTAAACCAATCTTGTGTATCCAATAAGTTCGTTTGTGTCATTGGATTAACATTTAATTCACATTCGTCATCCCAAGGGTTATTCTATTCTTTTAGGGTTTTTAACCAATCATGTGCATGCAATATGTTCCTTTGTGTTATTAGCTTAACATTTAGGTCACCTTCGTCCACCCTAGGGTTATTCTAATCTATTTAGGGTTTTTAACCAATCTTGTGCATGCAATAAATTTGTTTGTGTCATTTGATTAACATTTAGGTCATTCTTATCATACATAGGGTTATTCTATTCCATTTAGGGGTTTTAACCATTCTTGTGAATCCTATAATTATGTTTGTCTCATTGGATTTACATTAAGGTCATTTTCGAAATCCATAGGGTAATTCGAGTCCATTTAAGGTTTTTAACCAATCTTGTGCATTCAAAAAAATTTGTTTTTTGTCATTCGATTAACATTTAGGTCATTCTCGTCATCCCTAGGGTTATTCTAGTCAATTTAAGATTTTTAACCATACTTGTGCATCCTATAAGTATGTTTGTGTCATTGGATTTACATTTAGGTCATTTTCGTCCTTCTTAGGGTGATTCTAGTCCATTTAGGGTTTTTAACCAATCTTGTGTTGGTGGAATGGCCTCTATCCTTAGGAAGTTGTACACAATATTATTAACTAGATTATTCTATTCCTTCCTAAGTGATGAACTTAATATTAAAACCAACTTGTTAAATATTAATTCCAATTTAACAATAATAGATTCAAAACTTATTCAAAACTAAGATTCAACAACACATGTATTATCAAGTTAACGAGTATAGAGATAGAGAAGTGTGCACCAGGGATTTTTATACTTGTTCAACTATCTATTCGATAGTCTACATCCAGTCCCGAAATCACTTATTGATTGCAGCCTTTACTAGAAATGATTTGAGTATGTTTACAGACTTTCCAGCACTTCAATGCCTATACATCTAACTCAACATCAATCTACAACAACAACCAATCTATCCTTAAGAACTAATCACCAAGCTCTAGCAAGATCAGATTGAGATCTCTTTTAGATGATCACACACACTCTTAAAGATGACCACCAATTTCACAATATTGGATTTTCACTCTCTTTCTTTTACAAAGATGGTTCTTTCAAAAAGACTAAAAACACTTGATTCAATCACAATGAATTCTCACACTAAGTGTTTGCCAATAATGTTTGTGAGTTACAACAATTTTTCTCAAAGTGTATTTTTCGAAAAGCTATTGAAATTCTTTGAGTTCTTTCTTTCTGTTATAAAAAATTTTGATTGATTCGATTTATATAGTTTCAGAAAAACTTCAGACAAATCGATTTCCCAATCGATTTTATTAATGCGTATTACTAGCTCAATCGATTTCCTAATCGATTTTGCGTTTCTTGTTTTTCTTGAAATTCTTGAAGTAGATGAACTAATCGATTTGCTAATCAATTTTTTTAATGCATATATTAGAAACTGATCTCAGTTCATATCAGAGTCGATTGGATAATCAATTATAATTGTTTTGTTCAAAATGCGAGATCAAACAATCGATTACTCTGTCGATTCACTTTCATTAACATAATCGATTTGTCAATGGGCTAATTTATCCCTGTAACTTGCACACTTAATCAAATCGATTTTCAAATTGACTGATTTGTCCCTGTAACTCAGATATTTAATTAAAATCGATGTGCCAATCGATTATGCAATATATTTCTGATAAATGATGAACTAATTCATTAATGCAATCGATTAACTAATTGATTAGTAGAAAGCTTGTAACTTTAAGAAAAGTATATCAATCGATTGTCCAATCGATTTCTTTAAATCATAGAACACAGGTCTGATAAAAACATTTAAGTAATCGATTTGCTAATCGATTAACTCAATGAAAACTTTGTTCTATGAATCAGAAAATCGATTAACCAATTGATTTACCGATCGATTGTCCAATCGATTTCTTTTAATCATAGAACACAAGTCTGATAAAAACATTTAAGTAATCGATTAACTCAGTGAAAACTTTGTTCTATGAATCAGAAAATCGATTAACCAATTGCTTTACCAATTCATTGATTAACACACTTATTTTATGATTTTAGTTTTAATTGGCAAATATTAGATGTGTGAAATCATAATGATGAATCTAACGAATAAACACTATGAACAATAGACAAATTTACACATAATCTTCAAGATATGATCAATCTTTGCTTGATTGCTTGAGATCCAAGATTTGTCCAAGCTTAGTGTTTGATTGTTTTACATAATCTTCAAGTCTTGTATGATATGATCAATCTTTGCTTGATTGCTTGAGATCCAAGATTTGTTCAAGTGTAGTGTTTGATTCTTTCCTGAAATGTATCTCAACCCAAACTATTAGATTAATCAGATAATACATATACATTGTAAGTTCGGAAGTTATATCAAAATCATAGTCAATGAGGCATATATCTTACAATCTCCCCCTTTTTGGTTAAATGACAAACATACAATTTAACTTTGAGTTTACATTTCAAAATTAAAACTTAACTTTATAATAACTCTTATTTAAAACTCCCCCTGAATTATAGAATTCATAATTCATTTCAATTTCAAATTTCAGATTCAATTTTCAGTATACATGATAAGATAAGCATAAACACAAGTTAAATTCATTCAAATTCTCCCTCTTTGTCATTAAATTCAAAAAGTTAATACAAGAGAGAATACTGATTCAAAAGCTATTACTAGAGATATACTGAATTTTTTTTTTTACAAAACAACAAAGAAAACAAAAGCCTATACAACTAATCTAGGGCTGTTCCTGATTATCACCAATGGGAGAGGTAGAGACTGCTATAATAGCCTTAGCAAGTGTCTCCTCACCATGAGGTTCAGAACTATCAAGGTTGATAGGGGTTGTTTCTTCAGTTGCTTGTGTGTCAACAACATTATTAGCAGGTTGCTCAGGTTGAACATCATTCTGTTGCAGATTAGTAGTGGGTGAATGAGGTTGATCTTCTTGATTGGCCACTTGTGTGCCAATGTTAGCTATGTCTTCAAATGACATCTTGAGACCCAAATGGTCTTGGATGGCATTTACATCTTGAACAACTGAGTTGAGGGTTGCTTGGAGTTGCACAAGGGAGGCTTCCACCTTAGCATTGTGTGCAGCCTGAGACTCCATAAGTTCCAGCAACTTAGCTAAAACCTCGGATTGGTTTTCAGCTTGCTCAGCTTGTTCAGCATTTGGTTGAGCCCTTGTCCAAATACCATTGATCTTCTTCAATTGAATTTGATTGACAATTGACTCACCAAAAATAAGAGTTGTCTTTACTGATTCTTCATTGACAACTAATATTATGAAGTGTCTCAGAATCTTGGTAATCAGCTGAGGGTAAGGGAGCATTAGCTTTCCTTGTGCTGTTTCTAACATATTAACCAGCACAATCCACGCCCAACTCATCTTGAGCTCCTTGTAAAGGCCCCAAAGAAGAGTAATGTCAAGCTTCTGAACTATGGCATGGTTCCTTGATCTAGGTACCAACATTTTGGATAACACATACATCAGCATCCTATGCTAGACCTTCATTTGACCAATCGAGAGAGATGTTATTTCCACAAACCCTTCAACCATCATGTCTTGAATGGTTGTGTATTTATCTACTGATGTTTTCCAAACATCATCAGTAGAATTAGGATCGGTTCTGCCATCAACAGCTTCTCCATAGAAGGGTAGTCCTGATAGCATGGAGAACTCCCTAAAAGTCATAGAAATTTTCTTGCCTTTAACTTCAGACTCAAATCCAATGTCTGTGAGGGTGAAGTTTGAGTAGAAGGTTCTAATAAGTCTTGGATAGATTTCCAAAGGTCAGGAGAGAAAATCTACCAATCCATGAAATATGAGATGGTGTTGGAAGGTGAATCCATTTGCATCAAAGTAGGCAAAATCCAGAGTTCTTGCCTCATGGATTTTCCTCTTTAGGAATGCAGGGGGAAGAACAATGTCCTCAATAGGTTTGCCTTTGGGAGGTTGAGGCTTCTTTGGCTGAGGGGAAGAGGTGGTTTTCTTTTTCTTTTGAGTTGGCCCCTTCATGGCATCACCAATCAGCTTTTCTGTTGAGGAACCTTCCTCTTTTTGGTTTTTCCTTGGTCAGTGGAAATGGCTTTCCCTTTATCCTTTGCCATAATCTTATGAGTGGGTATAGAAACTCTTTTTGCATGAGGGGAAGTAGGTTGAGGATAAGGAGTTCTACCACTAGAGGTTGAGGAAGAGGTGGATTTCTCACTTGTTTGTTTAACTCTTGCCATTAGAGATATTTGGGAAGCTTGAGAGGTTTGAGAAGTATCAAAGCACAGAGCAATCGAGTTTGTGAAGAGTTTGATAGTGAAAATGTGTTGAGAAATCTATTTAGGGATTTAAATAGTACTGCTCAGAGTCGATTTCTAAATCAATTTTATTACACATCTGCACACAAGACTTCGATTGCCAAATCGATTTTGTTACCGTTATTGGAGGGAAATGAAAGGTTTTAGTTACAGTTGTCTCCAACGGCTAGTATTTTTGCAACAGTCATATTGCAAATCGATTCCCAAATCGATTTTCTTAAGTAAATGTTCAATGGATAAATCGATGTCCAAATCGATTTCCATATCTGTTCAAGAAAACTTCTCATAACAGCATCGATTTCCAAATTGATTTCTTTAAAGATATTGACCAGTGCAGGTATTCAAATCGACTTCCAAATCGAGTTATTTGGCTCGCAGTTTTTATAATTTGACAAAATCGATTACCAAATCGATGCTCGGGTTTGAGTTTGGAAAATTTCTCAAATCTTTGGATTTCTAGGAGAAATAATCGATTATGAAATCGATTTTTTAAAACAATTTTCCATATCCTCAATCGATTCAGCAATCGATTGGATTGATGTATATTTTGTCACATTGATTTTGATTCTACATTTATTGCTACCACAGATCACTAAATCGATTATGAAATCGATTGTCCTGTTTTATATTTTGACAATTGAGAAACTTTGTAGCATAAATCGCTTGTGAATTCGATTTTGTAATGTAGGGAATATTGACCTCAGTTTTACAAAATTTATATGAAGAGTATTCACTATTTTTACAAGATTGCTAAACAGTTTAACAAATGCAAATTTATTAAACAAGTTATTAACCATAGTCCCAAGGTTTATTCCTAAACGAAAATTCACAATCACAAGTATTGTCTAATAGATAGTGCAGTAGATACAGTAATTGTTCAACAGATTAATCAAGATACAAGCATGCCAATTCAACCATTCAAGCAATATTGAAATAAAGAGTAAGGGGTAGGAAATTGTGCACCAAGATTTATACTTGTTCGGCCGTCAATATGACAGCCTACATCCAGTCCTGAAATCGAACAGATTTTGGCCTTTTCCAATAGAACTGTCTAGAGTGTGTTTTACAGATTTTCCAGCCCTCCAAGCCTATCTATCTTAAAAATCTCTCACGCTTCTATTGAACACCCACTATATCCCTCAAGCTAATCAGCAAGCTCTCCCAAGATGACAGTGAAACTTCTGGTTGATGAACTCCTTCGTCAACCAAGATAGTTACCAGTTTCTATACTGGATTTTTACAGACTTTCTTTACAATATTTTGTTTACAAAGATGACTGAAGATCAAAGATCTATCAATGAATGTGACTCAACCAAACTATGAAATACACACAATAAGGATTTGCCAAGATAATGTTTAGTGTGTGTTTTCAATTCTTTTTCTCAAGGTGTTATGAAGAACGTGTGTTCAAAGAGATTCAAAAGTTGTATCAAGGTTATGAACATTATTTTCAAGTTATGAGAAAAAGGGTTATGAGTCAGCTTATATATATGTTTAAGAAAAACACATGTTAAATCGATTACTCAATCGATTTTATAACAGTTTAAAACAACACAATTGATTGCCCAATCGATTATCGTGTTTCTTGTTTTTCTTGGTTCTTGAAAACATATGACTGAATCGATTTGCCAATCAATTCTTTTAATGCTTAAATCAAAAACAGAAACGTGTTCACGTCAAAATCAATTGAGTAATCTACTATAGGTGTTTTGTTCAAACAATGAGATCAAAACAGTCGATTCCTCAGTCGATTCATATTTGTTCATAATTGATTTGGCAAAGGTCTGTAACTCAAACAATTTCTCCAATCGATTTGTCAATCGATTGGACTGATCACAATGACTCCAGTTATTTTGCACTAATCGATTCGTCAATCGATTTGCTTAGTCAAAATGATTCAACTGTTTTATTCCAATCGATTTTCCAATCGATTAGAATTGTTACAGTGACTTAGCTATTTAGAAAACATTGATTTGCCAATTGACTAAGAACATGTTTCTGATGTATGATTTAAACATGTTATTTATCCAATCGATTATCTAATCGAATAGAATATGCCTTGCAAGTTAAGAAACAACTTTCAATTGATGTCTCAATCGATTTAATTGATCAAAGAGGCATAGAATGATAAAAAAACATTTTCACAATCGATTTGCCAATCGATTGTTTCAATAAGTGGTTGTCTTTGTGATTTAACAAATCGATTTCACAATTGATGTTCCAATTGATTGTCCAATCGATTGGTTGGTTACAGAGGCCAAGTCTGATGAAAAAGACTTTTCTGAATCGATTTGCCAATCAATTGGCATGGTTTTTAACTTGGCTCTATAAGTCTCAAAATCGATTTCTCAATGGATGTACTAATCGATTGTCCAATCGATTGAGTTAACCTAGAGTTCAGTTTACACCAAAGTCCTTTAAAGAATCGGTTTACCAATCGATTGGCTTAGTGGAAACTCTAATTCTGAGTCAAGCAATCGATTGTCCAATGGATGCATCAATGGATTAGCTAATCGATTTGGTTAATTGTTCATTTTAGGATTTCATTTTTAACTTGGCAAATACTTATGCATGAAATCATATTGATTAAGTCTAACAACTCAATACTACAAACACTAATGACACTAGATGGATTTGCATCTTTATTCAGCACATTCTCTACTTTTTGCTTGATTCCTTGTGTTCCAAGCTTGTGCCAAGTGTATAGTGTTTGCTTGCTTTTCCTGAAATGTAACTTGATTTAAACTGTTAGTTTTATCAAATAATGCATGAACATTGTATGTTTGTTAATTATGTCAAAATCATGATCGATCGGACTTATGTCCAACATGTAATACTGATTTGAAATTTTGACACAGGATAATCGATGTGCAAATTGGCTTATCTATTGCAAGTTAGTAAAATTTAGAGAAAACATCAATGTCTCAATCGATTTTCTATAGAGATCATATTTCATTTTGATCCATTATACCAAGTTTCATTCTAATATAGAAGAAACTTTCTTTGGGTAGGGCTTTGGTAAAGATATCAGCTAATTGATAAGATGTATTAATATATTCAAGGATGATATTATCATTTTGGTATTGATTCCTATTGAAATGATGTCTAATCTCTATATGCTTTGTTCTTGAGTGCATAATAGGATTCATTGTGATATTTATGGCACTAGTGTTGTCACACATTATTGGCACAGTTCCAAGATCAACACCAAAGTCAAAAAGGTGTTGTTTCATCCATAATATTGTGCACAACAACTTTTAGCAGCTACATATTCAGCCTCAGCTGTTGAAAGTGCAACACTATTTTGCTTCTTGCTATGCCAAGATACAAGTGAATTCCCTAATAGATGGCAAGTACCAGATGCACTTTTTCTGTCTAATTTGCAACCAGCAAAATCAGAATCAGAATAGACAACAAGAGTGCAAGTTGATCCCTTAGGATACCATAAACCTAGATTTTTGGTTGGGAAACTTCTGGAGGAATTTTGACTTTCCTACCATGGCAAATCAAAGTTACTGAATGGTCAGACATCCAATCCATTCCTAATATGATGTCCAATCCCTTAAGGGGCAAACAGACTAGGTTTATTAAAAAAACTCTATCATACAAGGTGATTGGACACTGGTGACATACTAAGGAGGTCTCAATTGAATTCTTAGATGCAGTGCTTACGACTAAGGGATAAGGCATTTCAAATACAGGGATATTATGTTGCAAAACAAAATTAGAAGAGATGAAAGAATGGGATGCGCCAGTGTCAAACATGACAATTAAAGGGATTACATTTATGAATCCAATGCCAGTTATTAGATTATGATTCATACCTTTCTTTGCACTGAGAGCAAAGCCCCTTCCAGTGTTAGACTTGTTTGAGTTGGAATCTGCTTGTTTTTGGCGTATTGGGCAAAAGGGAGCCATATGACCAAGCTGTTTGCAGTAGTAGCAAACTTGTTTTCCAACCAAGCACTCTCCCCCATGATCTCTGCCACACTTAAGACACTTCTTTGCTCTTGGGGAACTGGAGGTCTGTACTTGTTTTCCCTTCCCTTATGGAGTCTTTACCTTCAATTGCTGACCAAATTTTCCAAATTCTTTCTTTTGTTGCCACTTAGCATGCCTCTCCTCATGTACCTTCTTTAAATTGTCTTCAACAATGTAGCTCTTGCGTACAAGAGTAGAATAGTTAGTAAGCTCCATATGACCTATGTCCCCATTCAAACTGGTTTATCTTCCATTCTTTTGTGGGTGCATATTGGGCATGTTGGGGAAAATCGGGCCAATTCTTCAAACTTAGCAACATACTCTGCAACAGACATGTCTCCTTGTTGCAGGTGCACAAACTCCAACTCCTTTTGTCTTCTAGCACTTTTTGGATAATACTTATCTAAAAAGGCCACCTCGAAGTGTTCCCAATTCACATGGGTTCCTTGGTTTTGAAGATATGCCTTTGCGCTCCTCCACCAATACTCTGCCCCATCCTATAGTAGATGGGCAGCAAATGCCACTTTTTGTTCTTCAGTACAAGGCACTACTTCAAATTCCTTTTTAATCTAATCCAGCCAAGTTTGGGCCTCTGATGGATTGTGGCTGCCCTGAAATGTTGGTGCCTGCAACTTAAGAAAATCATAAAACACCCTATTGGCATTTGGAGTGCTATCTCTTTGCATTGCCATTTGTTGTACCAGATTATGGGTAGCCGTTGCTTGCATCTGAATAGCTTCCATAACCCTTTCCCATGGTTCAGTAGTGGGTGGTGTAGTCATACTATCTTCATGGTCAAGATTTCTCCTAGATCCTTCAGCCATAATTCTACATACCACACACAAAATGTGGCTCTAATACCAAAGTGTAAAACCCATTGTCATTTGTCTAGAATATGATAATATGATCCATACACCTTAGTAAAACAGAGATAATTAACAATAAATAATAATTTAGAATCACCATCATAACTGAAAAATACATTCATAAATATAGTTTACAACTTGTTTAGTAGATTCATAAAATATTACATCTTGAAACGAACTACAATTGTCTGATTACATCATAAAAAAAAATATTAAATTCTAATTCAACCAGTTTAGAACTGATCGTCTGATGCTAATTTCATGTCTCATGTTCCTCCAGCTGCTAATAAAAAAAATAATAATAATTGGGTGAGGTAAAATATCTCAATGAGCTCTAAAAATAAATGGGAAAAACAAATTCAAAGAGTTTCTTCCATAAAAGTGTATAAAATGTGAAAAATAATTATACATCTCATGATAAAAATATTATTATTAATACTATTATTATGATTATCATTATTATTATTATTATTATTATTATTATTATTATTATTATTATTATTATTATTATTACTATTATTATGCATGTTTACATATATATATATATATATTGTGAAATATGTGTGACCTCAAATCTTTTCCTTTGGAATAAGGAAAAGTCTCCCAATATCTTAATGTGGGTCACTAAGATAATCGAGTCCTGATTGGTAAAGGTGGTCTGGCCAAACCCCAATCAGCGTCCTGATTGTTCTCCTTTACCTGTTATTCCATACTTGGAATAACCTAAATGTCCCGCTGTGAATAAGGCCATGCATTATCTGATTAATGATATTGTACAAAACTTGAAATGTTTTGTATAACATGCACTTATTATGTCATATATAAAATGCATCGTTCATCCATAACAATTATAAATAACTTTATACGATATACTAAACTCATAATAATTTAATCTTAAGTCCTTAATCCAAGACGGAAATCCTAGTCAAAATATAAACAACATTGGAGTCATGAAATAGTAACAACATCAAGTCATGACAATAGTAACAACATTAAGTCATGGAAAATAACAAACATATAAAAGTCATGAAAAAGTCATTTGGATGCAGTTTTAAAAACACCTATATGCAAAAATTCAATTTCATCAACTCTAATTCTCCTAACCCATAATAACGCAAAACAATTTATTCAAAAATTTTAGTGCATAAAATCCTCGTACTAAAAGAAATTAACGTAGTATAAACACAATTTCACAAACACATCAGAGACATCAGTAGTAACGAGCATAATTCGTGCTCGACAAGCATAATCACCTTAATCTAATTAGGCACCTATAATTAAATTTTTCCTAATATATAATTCATTCACAAACATCATAACCACAAACAACAGTATTAGTTTCAAAGAAATCGTTAACGTGTGAGTTTCTTTTTCTTCATTTTTTTTTCAAACAACTTCATAAAATTAAATCCCAAATCATAACAAAATAAAAATTAAATTCTTTAGTGAAAAAAAAAAGAACTCACTGTTTATGATAAGGTAGAAGACGATGCTAAGATTAAACTGGTTGTTGTGCTCCCCTTTTTCTCGAATTGCCACTTGGTTCAAGTTCTTCATTTTTTGTTATTTTCCCCTACTACTTCTTTGAATCTGGTTAGAGACAAATTGAGACATGCAAGGTTTAAAACTGGTTTTGTAGAGCTTTGTCAAGCTTTTGGGTTTGACTGATTTGAAGAAAATGAGGAAAAAGAGGGGTTGGAGATTGGAAGGATGGAGGAGCTGCTACCAATAACGAAGAAGAAAAAGGAACGGATGTGTTTCTGAAAAACATCATACGAGATTAGAGAGATATTGAAACAGTAGAGTGGTAATTATGCCATTGTCTTCCATTTGTCCAAATATTACAATAATTCCCTTCTTATTTTTAATAAAAAAAGTAGTTATTTTATTTTAAATTAACAATATTTTAACAATTAACATCTAGATTTAACAAAATAGATAGGTTCATACAGTTCGTTTGTGTCGTTGGATTAACATTTAGGTCATTTTCGTCCTCCCTAGACTTATTCTAGTCCATTTAGGGTTGTTAACCAAACATGGGCATCCAATAAGTTTGTTTATGTCATTCGATTAACATTTAAGTGTTTTTAATCAATCATTTGCATCTAATAAGTGTGTTTGTGTATTCGATTAGCATTTATGTCATTCTCGTTATCACTAGGTTTATTCTAGTCCGTTTAGGGTTTTTAACCATTCTTGTGCATCCTATAATTATGTTTTTGTAATTGGATTTACATGTAGGTCATTTTCGTCCTCTTGAGGATTATTATAGTCTATTTAGGGTTTTTATTTAATCTTGTGCATCCAATAAGTACGTTTGTGTCATGCGATTAACATTTAGGTCATTTTGGTTCTCCCAAGGCTTATTCAAGTCCATTTAGGGTTTTTAACCTATCTTGTGCATTCAACAAGTTCATTTTTATTAATTGATTAACATTTAGGTCATTATCTCCATTCATAGAGCTATTCTAGTGCATTTAGGGTTTTTAACCATTCTTGTGCATCCTATAAGTATGTTTATGTCATTGGATTATAGGTCATTTTCATCCTCCATAGGGAAATTCTAATTCGTTTAGGGTTTTTAACCAATCTTTTGCATCTAATAATTACGTTTGTGTCATTGCATTAACATTTATGTCATTTTGGTCCTTCCTAGGGTTATTCTAGTCCATTATTGGTTTTTTTTTACCAATTTTGTGCATAAGTGGGTTTATGGCATTGTATCAACAATTAGGTTAGTTTTCGACCTCCCTAGGTTTATTGTAGTCCATTTCGGGTTTTTAACCAATCTTGCGCATCCACTATGTTCGTTTGTGTCATTGGATTAACATTTAGGTCATTTTTCTCATCCCAGTGGATATTCTAGTCTATTAAGGGCTTTTTATTAATCTTGTGCATCCTATAAGTTCGTTTGAGTCATTGGATTAACATTTAGGTCATTTTCATCTTCCCTAGTCTTTTTCTTGTCCATTTAGGGTTTTTAACCAATCTTGTGCATCCAATAAGTGTGTTTGTGTCATTAGATTACTATTTAGGGTTTAGGTTTATTCTAGTCCATTTTGGGTTGTTAACCAATCTTTTGCATCCAATAAGCGTGCTTGTGTCATTGGATTACCATTTAGGTCATTCTCGTCACCCCTAGGCTTATTCTAGACCATTTAAGGTTTTTAACCAATCTTATGCATCCAATATGTTTGTGTCATTGGAATCACATTTAGGTCATTTTCTTCAACCCTGGTCTTATTTTAGTCCATTGAGGGTTTTTAACCAATCTTGTGCATTCAATAAGTTCATTTGCGTCGTTTGATTAATATTCAGGTCATTCTCGTCATTCCCAGGGTTATTTTTGTCCATTTAGAGTTTTTAACCATTCTTGTGCATCCTATAGGTATGTTTGAGTCATTGGATTTACATTTAGGTCAATTTGGTCCTCCCTAGGGTGATTCTAGTCCATTTAGAATTTTTATTCAAACTTACGCATCCAATTAGTTCGTTTGTGACATTGGATTAACATTTAGGTCATTTTCGCCCTCCTGAGAAGTTATTCTAGTCCATTAAGGTTTTTTAAAAATCTTGTACATCTAATAAATTCGTTTGTGACATTGGATTAATATTTAGGTCATTTTCTTTGTGTTTATAGTTATTCTAAATTCGGGTTTTTACCCAATCTTTTGCCTCCAATAAATGTGTTTGTGTCATTAGATTAACATTTAGTTCATTCTCGTCATCCCTAAGGTTATTCTATTCCATTTAGGTTTTTAACCATTCTTGTGCATCATATAAGTATGTTTGTGTCATTGGATTTACATTTAGAAAATTTTTGTCCTCCAGAGGATTATTGAGGTCTGTTTGGTGTTTTTAATCAATTTTGTGCATCCAATAAGTACGTTTTTTTCATTCGATTAACATTTAGGGCATATTTGTCCTCCTTATGCTTAATCTAGTCCATTTACGGTTTTTAACCAATCTTGTGCATTCAATAAGTTCATTTGTGTCATTTGATTAACATTTAAGTCATTCTCGACATTCCTTGGGTTATTCTAGTGCATTTAGGGTTTTAAACCATTCTTGTGCATCCTATAGGTATGTTAATGTCATTGGATTTACATTTAGGTCATTTTCTTCTTCCTTAGGGTGATTCTAGTCCATTAAGTGTTTTTAATCAATTTTGTGCATCCTGTAAGTTCATTTGTGTCGTTGGATTAACATTAAGGTCATTTTTGTACTCCCATGGGTTATACTAGTCCATTTAGGGTTTTTATTACCATTCTTGTGCATCCTAGAATTATGTATGAGTCATTGGATTTACATTAAGGTCATTTTCGTCCTCTAGAGGAATGTTCTAGTATATTTGGTGTTTTTAATCATACTTGTCCATCTAATAAGTACGTTTGTGTCATTCGATTAACATCTAGGTCATATTAGTCCTCCCTAGTCCTATTCTAGTCTATTCAGCGTATTTAACCAATCTTGTGGTTTCAATAAGTTCATTTGTGTCATATGATTAAGATTTACGTCATTCTTGTCATTCCTAGGGTTATTCTAGTTCATTTTGGGTTTTTAACCATTCTTGTGCATCCTATAGGTATGTTTGAGTCATTGGATTTACATTTTGGTCACTTTAGTCCTCCCTAAGGTGATTCTAGTCCATTTTGTGTTTTTGACCAATCATGTGCGTTCAATAAGTTCATTTATGTCATTGGATTAACATGTAGGTCATTTTTGTCCTCCCTAGAGTTATTCTAGTCCATTTAGAGTTTTTAACCAATTTTGTGCGTCCGATAAGTTCGTTTATGTCATTTGATTAACATTTAGGTCATTTTCGTCCTACCTTTTCTTATTCTAGACCATATAGGGTTTTTAACCCTTTTTGTGTATCCTATAAGTATGTTTGTGTCATTTGAGTATAGGTCATTTTCGTCCTCCCTAAGGTTATTGTAGTCCATTTAGGGTTTTTAACCGATATTGTGCATCCAATTAGTTCATGAGTGTCATTGGATAAACATTTAATTTATTTTCATCCTCCCTAGGGTTATTTTAGTGCATTTTTGGTTTTTAACCAATTTTGTGCATTCTTTATGTGTTTGTGCTATTGTATTAACAATTAGGTCATATTCGTCCTCCCTAATGTTGTTCTAGTCCATTTACGGCTGTTAGCCAATCTTGTGCATCCAATTAGTTCGATTGTGTCATTGGATTAAAATTTAAGTAATATTCTTCGTCCTAAGGGTTATTCTAGTCCATTTCGTGTTTTTAACCAATCTTTTAAATCCAATAAATGTGTTTGTGTCATTGGTTTAGCATTTAGGTCATTTTCTTCCTCTGTCGGGTTATTCTAGTCTATTTAGGGTTTTTAACCATTCTTGTGAATCTTATAAGTATGTTTCTGTCATTGGTTTAACATTTTGGTCCTTTTCGTCAAACCTGAGGTTATCCTAGTCCATTTAGGGTTTTTATCCAATTTTCTGCAGCCAATAAGTGTTTTTCTGTCATTGAATTAATATTTAGGTCGTTTTGGTCATCCCTATGGTTATTTTAGTTTATTTTGGGTTTTTAATTAATCATGTGCATCCAATAAGTTCGTTTGTGTAATTGGATTAACATTTTGTCACTCTCGTACTCCCTGTGATTATTCTAGTCCATTTAGAGTTTTAAACCAATCTTCCGCATCTAATAAATTCTTTTTTGTCATTGGATTAACATTTAGGTCATTTTGGTCCTCCCTAGGCTTATCATAGTCCATTTAGGGTTTTTACCAATCTTGTGCAACCAACAAGTTCATTTGTGTCATTGAATTTACATTTAGGTTATTTTTCACATTCCCTAGGGTGATTCTAGTGCATTTAGGATTTTTAATCAAACTTTTGTATCCAATAAGTTCGTTTGTGACATTGGATTTTCATTTAGGTCATTGTCGTCCTCCATAAGGTTATTCTAGTCCATTTAGGGTTTTTAACCAATCTTGTGTATCCAATAAGTTCGTTTGTGTGATTGGAATAATATTTTGGTCATTTTCGTCCTCCTAAAGGTTATTCTAGTCTGTTTAGGGTTGTTAACCCATCTAATGCATCCAATAAGTTAGTTTATGTCATTGGATTAACATTTTGGTCATTTGCGTCCTCCTTATTGGTATTTTAGTTCATTTAGGGTTTTTAACTAATTTTGTGAATTCTATAAGTGTGTTTGTGTCTATGTATTTGCATTTAGGTGATTTTTGTCATCCCTAGGGTTATTCTAGTCCATTTAGGGGTTTTAACCATTCTTGTGCATCCTATAAGTATGTTTATGTCATTGGATATACATTAAGGCCATTTTCGTCGTCTTGATGGTTATTATATTCCATTTAGGTTTCTTTACCAATATTGTGCATCCAAAAAATTTGTGGCTTTTACTGGATTAAAATTTAGGTCACTTCGTCCTGCCTAACGTTATTTTTGTCCATTTAGAGTTTTTAACCAATCTTGTGCATTCAATAAGTTCGTTTGTGTCATTTGATTAATAATTAGGCAATTCTAGTCATCCCTATAATTATTCTAGTCCATTTTCGGTTTTTCACCTTTCTTGTGCATCCTATAAGTATGTTTGTGTCATTGGATTAACATTTAGGTCATTTTCGTCATCTTGAGGGTTATTCTAATCCATTTTGGGTTTTAAACCAATCTTATCTATCCAATAAGTTTGTTTGTGACATTGGATTAATATTTAGGTCATTTACATCATCCCAATATTTTTCGTAGTCTATTTTTGGTTTTTAAACAATCTTGTGCGTTCAATAAGTTCCTTTGGGTTATTAGATTTACATTTAGGTAATTCACGTCATCCCTAGGGTTATTCTATTCCATTTCGTGTTTTTTTAATATTCTTGAGCATCCTATAAGCATGTTTGTGTCACTGGATTTACATTTAGGTAATTTTCGTCCTCCTAAGAATTATTCTAGTCTATTTAAGGTTTTTAATCAATCTTGTGCATTCAATAAGTTTTTTTGTGTCATTGGAGTAACATTTAGGTCATTTTCGTCAACCCTAGGCTTATTCTAGTCCATTTCGGGTTTTTAACCAATCTTGTGAATTCAATAAGTGCATTTGTGTCATTTCATTAACACTTAGGTAATACTCATCATTCCTAGGGTTATTTTACTCGATTTAAGGTTATTAACCATTCTTGTGGATCCTATCGGTATGTTTAAGTTGTTGGATTTACATTTAGGTCATTTTTATTCATCCTAGTGTGATTCTTCTCCATTTAGGGTTTTTAATAAATCTTTGCATCCAATAAGTTCGTTTCTGACATTGGATTAATATTTAGGTCATTTTCGTCCTCCATAGGCATATTCTAGTCTATTTAGGGTTTCTAATCAATCTTGTGCATTCAATAAGTTCGTTTGTGTCATTGGATGAACATTTAGGTCATTTTCGTCCTCCTAAGGGTTATTCTTTTCCATTAAGGTCATTTTCGTCCTCTTGAGGGTTATTCTTGTCTATTTAAGGTTTTTAATCAATCTTGTGCCTCCAATAAGTTCTTTTGTGTTATTTGATTAATAATTAGGTCATTTTCATCCTCCTTAGCGCTATCCCAGTCCATTTAGATTTTTTTAACAAATCTTGTGCATTCAATATGTTCGTTTGTATTATTGGATTAACATTTAGGTGAATTTCATCCTCCCTAGCGTTATTCTAGTCCATTTAGTGTTTTTATTTAATCTTGTGCATTCAATAAATTCGCTTGTGTCATTTGATTAATATTTAGGTCATTCTCGGGTTTTTAACCATTCTTGTGCATCCTATAAGTTCGTTTGTGTTATTGGATTAACATTTAGATCATTTTTGTCCTCCCTAGCGTTATTCTAGTCTAATTAGAATTTTTAACCAATCTTGTGCATTCAATAAATTTGTTTGTGTCATTTAATTAATAATTAGGCTATTCTCGTCATCCCTAGAGTTATCGAAGTCCATTTAAGGTTTTGAACCATTCTTGTCCATCCTATAAGCATGTTTGTGTCATTGGATTTACATATAGGTAATTTTCATCGTCCTTAGATTTATCCTTAACATTTAGGGTTTTTAACCAATGTAGTGCATCCAATAAGTTCGTTTGTGTCATTGGATTAACATTTAGGTCATTTTCATCCTCCTGAGGGTTATTCTTTTCCATTAAGGTCATTTTCGTCCTCCCCAAGGTTATCTTATTCTATTTAAGGTTTTAAATCAATCTTGTGCCTCCAATAAGTTCGTTTGTGTTATTGGATTAACAATTAGGTCACTTTAATCCTCCTTAGCGTTATTATATTTGATTTAGAGTTTTTAACCAATCTTGTGCATCCCATAAGTTCGTTTGTGTAGTTGGATTAATATTTAGGTCAATTTCATCCTCCCTAGCGTTATTCTAGTCCATTTAGAATTTTTAACCAATCTTGTGCATTCAATAAATTTGTTTGTGTCATTTGATTAATATTTAGGCCATTCCCGTCATCGCAAGAGATATCCTATAAGTATGCATCCTATAAGTATGTTTGAGTCATTGGATTTACATTTAGGTCATTTTCATCCTTCGTATGTTGATTCTAGTCCATTTTGGGTTTTTAGCCAATCTTGTGCATTTAACAAGTTTGTTTGTGTCATTGGATTAACATTTATGTCATTTTCCTCCTCTTGAGGGTTATTCTAGTTTATTTAGTGTTTTTAACCCATATTGTGCATCTAATAAGTGCGTTTGTGTAATTCGATTAACATCTTGGTCATTTTCGTCCTCCCTAGGGTCATTTTAGTTCCTTTTGAGTTATTAAAAATTTTGTTAATCCAATATGTTTAATTGAACCATTTGATTAACATTTAGGTCATTCTCTTCGTCCCAAAGATTATTCTTGAACATTTAGTGTTTTTAACCATTCTTGTGCATCCTATAAGTATGCTTTTTGTCATTGGATTATAGGTCATTTTCGTCATCCCTAGGGTTATCCTAGTCTATTTAGGGCTTTTAACCATTCTTGGGCATCCTGTATGTATGTTTTAGTTATTGGATATACATTTAGGTCATTTATGTCCTACGTAGGGTGATTCTAGTTCATTTAGCATTTTTAACCAATCTTGTGCATCCAATAAGTTCCTTCGTATCATTGGATTATCATTTAGGTCATTTTCGTCCTCCTGAGGGTTAGTCTAGTCGATTTAGGGTTTTTAACCAATCTTGTGCATCCAATAAGTTCGTTTGTGTCATTGGATTAAGATTTAGGTCATTTTCGTCCTCGCAAGCATTATTCTAGTCCATTTAGAGTTTTTGCCAATCTTGTGCATTCAATAATTTCGTTTTGTCTTTTGATTAATATTTAGGCCATTCTCGATATCCCTAGAGTTACCCTAGTCCATTTAGGGTTTTTAACCATTATTGTCCATCCAATAAGCATGTTTGTGCCATTGGATTTAAATTTGGGTAATTTTCATCCACATGAGGATTATTCTAGTCTATTTAAGGTTTTTAATCAATCTTGTGCATCCAATAAGTGTGTTTGTGTCATTGGATTAACATTTAAATCATTTTCGTCAATCCTAGATTTATTCTAGTCCATTTCTGGTTGTTTACCAATCTTGTGCATTGAATAACTTCATTTGTTTTATTCGATTAACATCTAGGTCATTCTCTTCGTTCATAGGGTTGTTTTAGTCCATTTTAGTTTTTTTAATAATTCTTGTGGATCCTATAGGTATGTTTGACTCGTTCGATTTACATTTACATCATTTTTGT
Organism: Cicer bijugum; assembly: GCA_037974875.1. Lineage (NCBI taxonomy): Eukaryota > Viridiplantae > Streptophyta > Magnoliopsida > Fabales > Fabaceae > Cicer > Cicer bijugum. The sequence continues at coordinate 12,832,805 of JBBPBT010000720.1, read as the reverse complement.
CCTCCCTAGTGTGATTCGAGTCCATTTAGGGTTTTCCAACAAATCTTTGCATCCAATATGTTTGTTTCTGACATTGGATTAAGATTTAGGTAATTTTTGTCCTCATTAGGCTTATTCTAATCCATTTTGGGTTTTTAACCAATCTTGTGCATTCAATAAGTTCGTTTGTGTCATTAGATTAACATTTAGGTAATTTTCGTCCTCCCTAGCATTATTCTAGTCAATTTAGTATTTTTAACCAATCTTGTGCATCAAATAAGTGTGTTTGTGTTATTGGATTAACATTTAGGTCATTTTGGTCCTCCCTAGCGTTATTCTAGTCCATTTAGAGTTTTTAACCAATCTTGTGCATTCAATAAATTGGTTTGTGTCATTTGATTAATATTTAGGCCATTCTCGTCATCCCTAGAGTTATCCTAGTCCATTTAAGATTTTTAACTATTCTTGTCCATCCGAGAAGTTCGTTTGTGTTATTGGATTAACATTTTGGTCATTTTCGTCCTCCCTAATGTTATTCTAGTCAATTTAGTGTTTTTAACCAATCTTGTGCATTCTATAAATTCTTTTGTGTCATTTGATTAATATATAGGCCATTCTCGTCATCCCTAGAGTTATCCTAGTCCATTTAGGGTTTTTAACCATTCATGTTCATCCTATAAGCATGTTGGTGTCATTGGATTTACATTTAGGTAATTTTCGTCCTCCTATGGATTATTCTAGTCTATTTAATGTTTTCAATGAATCTTATGCATCCAATAAGTGTGTTTGTGTCATTGTATTAACATTTAGGTCATTTACATCAATCCTAGGCTTATTCGAGCCCATTTCGGGTTCTTAACAAATCTTGTGCATTCAATAAGTTCATTTGTATCATTTGATTAACAATTAGGTGATTCTCGTCATTCCTACGGTGATTTTCGTTCGTTTAATGTTTGAGTCGTTGGATTTATATTTCGGTAATTTTTGTTCACCCTAGTGTGATTCTAGTTCATTTAGGGTTTTTATAAATCTTTGCATCCAATAAGTTCATTTCTGACATTGGATTAACATTTAGGTAATTTTCGTCCTCCTTAGGCTTATTCTAATCCATTTAGGGTTTTTAACCAATCTTGTGTATCCAATAAGTTCATTTGTGTCATTGGACTAACATTTAGGTCATTTTCTATCTCCTAAGGGTTATTCTTTTCCATTAAGGTCATTTTCGTCCTGCTGAGGGTTATTCTAGTCTATTTAAGGTTTTTAATCAATCGTGTGCCTCCGATAAATTCGTTTGTGTTATTGGATTAACAATTAGGTCATTTTCATCCTCTTTAGCGTTATTATATTCCATTTAGAGTTTTTAACCAATCTTGTGCCTCCAATAAGATCATTTCAATTAATGGATTAACATTTAGGTCAATTTCGTCCTCTCTAGCATTATTCTATTCCATTTCGAGATTTTAACCAATCTTGTGCATTAAATTAATTTATTTTCATTTGATTATTATTTAGGTCATTCTCCTCATCCCTAGAGTTATCCTAGTTCATTTAGGGTTTTTAACCATTGTTGTGCATCCTATAAGTATATTTGAGTCGTTGGATTTACATTTAGGTCATTTTCGTCCTTCGTTGGGTGATTCTAGTCCATTTCGGATTTTTAAACAATATTGTGCATTTAATATGTTTGTTCGTGTCAATGGATAAACATTTAGGTCATTTTCGTCCTCTTGAGGGTTATTCTTATTTATTTTGGGTTTTTAACCCATCTTATGCATCCAATAATTGCGTTTGAGTCATTGGATTAACATCTAGGTCATTTTTGTCCTCCCTAGGATCATTTTACTTCCTTTAGAGTTTTTAACTAATTTTGTGTATCCAATATGTTTATTTGTGTCATTTGATTAACATTTAGTTCATTTTCTTCGTCCCAAACCTTATTCTTGACCATTTAGGGTTTTTAACTAATTTTGTGTATCCAATATGTTTATTTGTGTCATTTTATTAACATTTAGTTCATTTTCTTCGTCCCAAACCTTATTCTTGACCATTTAGGGTTTTTAACCATTCTTGTGCATCCTATAAGTATATTTTAGTTATTGGGTTTACATTTAAGTTATTTTTGTCCACCATATGGTGATTCTAGTCCATTTAGCATTTTTAATCAATCTTGTGCATCCATTAAGTTCCTTCGTATCATTGGATTATCATTTAGGTTATTTTCGTCCTCTTGAGGGTTATTCTAGTCCATTTAGGGTTTTTTCACCAATCTTGTGCATCCAATAAGTTCGTTTGTGTCATGGGATTAATATTTAGGTCATTTTCGTCCCCTTGAGGGTTATTCTAGTCCATTATGTTTTTGAAACCAATCTTGTGCGTCCAATAAGTTCGTTTGTTTTATTGGATTGACAATTAGGTCATTTTCGTCCTCCCTAGCTTTATTCGAGTACATCTAGAGTTTTCAACCAATCTTCTGCAATCAATAAATTAGTTTGTGTCATTTTATTAATCTTTAGGCCATTCTCGTCATCCCTAGAGTTATCCTAGTGCATTTAGGGTTTTTAACCATTCTTGTCCGTCCTATAAGTTCATTTCTGTTATTGGTTTAACATTTTGGTCATTTTCATCCTCCCTAGCGTTATTCTTGTCAATATAGTGTTTTTAATCAATCTTGTGCATCCAATAATTTCATTTGTGTTATTGGATTAACATTTAGGTCATTTTTGTCCTCCCTAGCGTTATTTAGTCCATTTAGAGTTTTTAACCATTCTTGTCCATCCTTTAAGCATGTTTGTGTCGTTGGATATACATTTAGGTAATTTTCTTCCTCGTGAGGATTATTCTAGTTTATTTAATGTTTTTAATCAATCGTGTGCATCCAATAAGTGTGTTTGTGTCATTGAATAACATTTAGGTCATTCTCATCATTCCTAGGGTTATTTTAGTCCAATTAAGATTTTTAACCATTCTTGTGGATCATCTAGGTATGTTTGACTCGTTGGATATACATTTAAATAATTTTTGTCCTCTCTTGTGTTATTCTAGTCTATTTAGGGTTTTCAGTAAATCATTGCATCCAATAAGTTTGTTTTTGTCATTGGATTAACATTTAGGTTATTTTCATCCTCCTTAGGCTTGTTCTAATCCATTTAGGGTTTTTGACCAATTTGATGCATCCAATAAGTTAGTTTGTGTCATTGGATTAACATTTAAGTCTTTTTTGTCCTCCTGAGGGTTATTCTTGTCCATTAAGTTCATTTTCGTCCTCACTAGTTTGTGTTATTTGATTAACATTTTGGTCATTTTTGTCCTGTTTAGCGTTATTCTATTCCTTTTAGAGTTTTTAACCAATATTGTGCATCCAATAAGTTCGTTTGTGTTATTTGATTAACATTTAGGTCATTGTCTTCGTCCCAAAGCTTATTCTTGACCATTTAGGGTTTTTAAACATTCTTGTGCATCCTATAAGTGTGTTTGTGTCATTGGATTATAGGTCCATTTCGTATTCCCTAGAGTTATTCTACTCTATTTAGGGTTTTTAACCATTATTGTGCATCCTATAAGTATGTTTTAGTTATTGGATTTACATTTAGGTCATTTTTGTCCACTGTATGGTGATTCTAGTCCATTTAGCATTTTTAATCAATCTTGTGCATCCATTAAGTTCCTTCGTGTCATTGGATTATCATTTAGGTTATTTTCGTCCTATAGAGGGTTATTCTAGTCTATTTAGGGTTTTTTCACCAATCTTGTGCGTCCAATAAGTTCGTTTGTGTCATGGGATTAACATTTAGGTCATTTTCGTCCCCTTGAGGGTTATTCTAGTCCATTATGTTTTTGAAACCAATCTTGTGCGTCCAATAAGTTCGTTTGTTTTATTGGATTAACAATTAGGTCATTTTCGTCCTCCCTGGCTTTATTCGAGTACATCTAGAGTTTTCAACCAATCTTGTGCAATCAATAAATTAGTTTGTGTCATTTTATTAATCTTTAGGCCATTCTCGTCATCCCTAGAGTTATCCTAGTGCATTTAGGGTTTTTAACCATTCTTGTCCGTCCTATAAGTTCATTTCTGTTATTGGTTTAACATTTTGGTCATTTTCATCCTCCCTAGCGTTATTCTTGTCAATATAGTGTTTTTAATCAATCTTGTGCATCCAATAATTTCATTTGTGTTATTGGATTAACATTTAGGTCATTTTTGTCCTCCCTAGCGTTATTTAGTCCATTTAGAGTTTTTAACCATTCTTGTCCATCCTTTTAGCATATTTGTGTCGTTGGATATACATTTAGGTAATTTTCTTCCTCGTGAGGATTATTCTAGTTTATTTAATGTTTTTAATCAATCGTGTGCATCCAATAAGTGTGTTTGTGTCATTGAATAACATTTAGTTCATTCTCATCATTCCTAGGGTTATTTTAGTCCAATTAAGATTTTTAACCATTCTTGTGGATCATCTAGGTATGTTTGACTCGTTGGATATACATTTAGATAATTTTTTACCTCTCTTGTGTTATTCTAGTCTATTTAGGGTTTTCAGTAAATCATTGCATCCAATAAGTTTGTTTTTGTCATTGGATTAACATTTAGGTTATTTTCATCCTCCTTAGGCTTATTCTAATCCATGTAGGGTTTTTGACCAATTTGATGCATCCAATAAGTTAGTTTGTGTCATTGGATTAACATTTAAGTCTTTTTTGTACTCCTGAGGGTTATTCTTGTCCATTAAGTTCATTTTCGTCCTCACTAGTTTGTGTTATTTGATTAACATTTTGGTCATTTTTGTCCTGTTTAGCGTTATTCTATTCCTTTTAGAGTTTTTAACCAATATTGTGCATCCAATAAGTTCGTTTGTGTTATTTGATTAACATTTGGGTCATTGTCTTCGTCCCAAAGCTTATTCTTGACCATTTAGGGTTTTTAAACATTCTTGTGCATCCTATAAGTGTGTTTGTGTCATTGGATTATAGGTCCATTTCGTATTCCCTAGAGTTATTCTAGTCTATTTAGGGTTTTTAACCATTATTGTGCATCCTATAAGTATGTTTTAGTTATTGGATTTACATTTAGGTCATTTTTGTCCTCTGTATGGTGATTCTAGTCCATTTAGCATTTTTAATCAATCTTGTGCATCCATTAAGTTCCTTCGTGTCATTGGATTATCATTTAGGTTATTTTCGTCCTATAGAGGGTTATTCTAGTCTATTTAGGGTTTTTTCACCAATCTTGTGCGTCCAATAAGTTCGTTTGTGTCATGGGATTAACATTTAGGTCATTTTCGTCCCCTTGAGGGTTATTCTAGTCCATTATGTTTTTGAAACCAATCTTGTGCGTCCAATAAGTTCGTTTGTTTTATTGGATTAACAATTAGGTCATTTTCGTCCTCCCTGGCTTTATTCGAGTACATCTAGAGTTTTCAACCAATCTTGTGCAATCAATAAATTAGTTTGTGTCATTTTATTAATCTTTAGGCCATTCTCGTCATCCCTAGAGTTATCCTAGTGCATTTAGGGTTTTTAACCATTCTTGTCCGTCCTATAAGTTCATTTCTGTTATTGGTTTAACATTTTGGTCATTTTCATCCTCCCTAGCGTTATTCTTGTCAATATAGTGTTTTTAATCAATCTTGTGCATCCAATAATTTCATTTGTGTAATTGGATTAACATTTAGGTCATTTTTGTCCTCCCTAGCGTTATTTAGTCCATTTAGAGTTTTTAACCATTCTTGTCCATCCTTTATGCATGTTTGTGTCGTTGGATATACATTTAGGTAATTTTCTTCCTCGTGAGGATTATTCTAGTTTATTTAATGTTTTTAATCAATCGTGTGCATCCAATAAGTGTGTTTGTGTCATTGAATAACATTTAGGTCATTCTCATCATTCCTAGGGTTATTTTAGTCCAATTAAGATTTTTAACCATTCTTGTGGATCATCTAGGTATGTTTGACTCGTTGGATATACATTTAGATAATTTTTGACCTCTCTTGTGTTATTCTAGTCTATTTAGGGTTTTCAGTAAATCATTGCATCCAATAAGTTTGTTTTTGTCATTGGAATAACATTTAGGTTATTTTCATCCTCCTTAGGCTTATTCTAATCCATGTAGGGTTTTTGACCAATTTGATGCATCCAATAAGTTAGTTTGTGTCATTGGATTAACATTTAAGTCTTTTTTGTCCTCCTGAGGGTTATTCTTGTCCATTAAGTTCATTTTCGTCCTCACTAGTTTGTGTTATTTGATTAACATTTTGGTCATTTTTGTCCTGTTTAGCGTTATTCTATTCCTTTTAGAGTTTTTAACCAATATTGTGCATCCAATAAGTTCGTTTGTGTTATTTGATTAACATTTAGGTCATTGTCTTCGTCCCAAAGCTTATTCTTGACCATTTAGGGTTTTTAAACATTCTTGTGCATCCTATAAGTGTGTTTGTGTCATTGGATTATAGGTCCATTTCGTATTCCCTAGAGTTATTCTACTCTATTTAGGGTTTTTAACCATTATTGTGCATCCTATAAGTATGTTTTAGTTATTGGATTTACATTTAGGTCATTTTTGTCCTCTGTATGGTGATTCTAGTCCATTTAGCATTTTTAATCAATCTTGTGCATCCATTAAGTTCCTTCGTGTCATTGGATTATCATTTAGGTTATTTTCGTCCTATAGAGGGTTATTCTAGTCTATTTAGGGTTTTTTCACCAATCTTGTGCGTCCAATAAGTTCGTTTGTGTCATGGGATTAACATTTAGGTCATTTTCGTCCCCTTGAGGGTTATTCTAGTCCATTATGTTTTTGAAACCAATCTTGTGCGTCCAATAAGTTCGTTTGTTTTATTGGATTAACAATTAGGTCATTTTCGTCCTCCCTGGCTTTATTCGAGTACATCTAGAGTTTTCAACCAATCTTGTGCAATCAATAAATTAGTTTGTGTCATTTTATTAATCTTTAGGCCATTCTCGTCATCCCTAGAGTTATCCTAGTGCATTTAGGGTTTTTAACCATTCTTGTCCGTCCTATAAGTTCATTTCTGTTATTGGTTTAACATTTTGGTCATTTTCATCCTCCCTAGCGTTATTCTTGTCAATATAGTGTTTTTAATCAATCTTGTGCATCCAATAATTTCATTTGTGTTATTGGATTAACATTTAGGTCATTTTTGTCCTCCCTAGCGTTATTTAGTCCATTTAGAGTTTTTAACCATTCTTGTCCATCCTTTTAGCATATTTGTGTCGTTGGATATACATTTAGGTAATTTTCTTCCTCGTGAGGATTATTCTAGTTTATTTAATGTTTTTAATCAATCGTGTGCATCCAATAAGTGTGTTTGTGTCATTGAATAACATTTAGTTCATTCTCATCATTCCTAGGGTTATTTTAGTCCAATTAAGATTTTTAACCATTCTTGTGGATCATCTAGGTATGTTTGACTCGTTGGATATACATTTAGATAATTTTTTACCTCTCTTGTGTTATTCTAGTCTATTTAGGGTTTTCAGTAAATCATTGCATCCAATAAGTTTGTTTTTGTCATTGGATTAACATTTAGGTTATTTTCATCCTCCTTAGGCTTATTCTAATCCATGTAGGGTTTTTGACCAATTTGATGCATCCAATAAGTTAGTTTGTGTCATTGGATTAACATTTAAGTCTTTTTTGTCCTCCTGAGGGTTATTCTTGTCCATTAAGTTCATTTTCGTCCTCACTAGTTTGTGTTATTTGATTAACATTTTGGTCATTTTTGTCCTGTTTAGCGTTATTCTATTCCTTTTAGAGTTTTTAACCAATATTGTGCATCCAATAAGTTCGTTTGTGTTATTTGATTAACATTTGGGTCATTGTCTTCGTCCCAAAGCTTATTCTTGACCATTTAGGGTTTTTAAACATTCTTGTGCATCCTATAAGTGTGTTTGTGTCATTGGATTATAGGTCCATTTCGTATTCCCTAGAGTTATTCTAGTCTATTTAGGGTTTTTAACCATTATTGTGCATCCTATAAGTATGTTTTAGTTATTGGATTTACATTTAGGTCATTTTTGTCCTCTGTATGGTGATTCTAGTCCATTTAGCATTTTTAATCAATCTTGTGCATCCATTAAGTTCCTTCGTGTCATTGGATTATCATTTAGGTTATTTTCGTCCTATAGAGGGTTATTCTAGTCTATTTAGGGTTTTTTCACCAATCTTGTGCGTCCAATAAGTTCGTTTGTGTCATGGGATTAACATTTAGGTCATTTTCGTCCCCTTGAGGGTTATTCTAGTCCATTATGTTTTTGAAACCAATCTTGTGCGTCCAATAAGTTCGTTTGTTTTATTGGATTGACAATTAGGTCATTTTCGTCCTCCCTGGCTTTATTCGAGTACATCTAGAGTTTTCAACCAATCTTCTGCAATCAATAAATTAGTTTGTGTCATTTTATTAATCTTTAGGCCATTCTCGTCATCCCGAGAGTTATCCTAGTGCATTTAGGGTTTTTAACCATTCTTGTCCGTCCTATAAGTTCATTTCTGTTATTGGTTTAACATTTTGGTTATTTTCATCCTCCCTAGCGTTATTCTTGTCAATATAGTGTTTTTAATCAATCTTGTGCATCCAATAATTTCATTTGTGTAATTGGATTAACATTTAGGTCATTTTTGTCCTCCCTAGCGTTATTTAGTCCATTTAGAGTTTTTAACCATTCTTGTCCATCCTTTATGCATGTTTGTGTCGTTGGATATACATTTAGGTAATTTTCTTCCTCGTGAGGATTATTCTAGTTTATTTAATGTTTTTAATCAATCGTGTGCATCCAATAAGTGTGTTTGTGTCATTGAATAACATTTAGGTCATTCTCATCATTCCTAGGGTTATTTTAGTCCAATTAAGATTTTTAACCATTCTTGTGGATCATCTAGGTATGTTTGACTCGTTGGATATACATTTAGATAATTTTTTACCTCTCTTGTGTTATTCTAGTCTATTTAGGGTTTTCAGTAAATCATTGCATCCAATAAGTTTGTTTTTGTCATTGGATTAACATTTAGGTTATTTTCATCCTCCTTAGGCTTATTCTAATCCATGTAGGGTTTTTGACCAATTTGATGCATCCAATAAGTTAGTTTGTGTCATTGGATTAACATTTAAGTCTTTTTTGTCCTCCTGAGGGTTATTCTTGTCCATTAAGTTCATTTTCGTCCTCACTAGTTTGTGTTATTTGATTAACATTTTGGTCATTTTTGTCCTGTTTAGCGTTATTCTATTCCTTTTAGAGTTTTTAACCAATATTGTGCATCCAATAAGTTCGTTTGTGTTATTTGATTAACATTTCGGTCATTGTCTTCGTCCCAAAGCTTATTCTTGACCATTTAGGGTTTTTAAACATTCTTGTGCATCCTATAAGTGTGTTTGTGTCATTGGATTATAGGTCCATTTCGTATTCCCTAGAGTTATTCTAGTCTATTTAGGGTTTTTAACCATTATTGTGCATCCTATAAGTATGTTTTAGTTATTGGATTTACATTTAGGTCATTTTTGTCCTCTGTATGGTGATTCTAGTCCATTTAGCATTTTTAATCAATCTTGTGCATCCATTAAGTTCCTTCGTGTCATTGGATTATCATTTAGGTTATTTTCGTCCTATAGAGGGTTATTCTAGTCTATTTAGGGTTTTTTCACCAATCTTGTGCGTCCAATAAGTTCGTTTGTGTCATGGGATTAACATTTAGGTCATTTTCGTCCCCTTGAGGGTTATTCTAGTCCATTATGTTTTTGAAACCAATCTTGTGCGTCCAATAAGTTCGTTTGTTTTATTGGATTAACAATTAGGTCATTTTCGTCCTCCCTGGCTTTATTCGAGTACATCTAGAGTTTTCAACCAATCTTGTGCAATCAATAAATTAGTTTGTGTCATTTTATTAATCTTTAGGCCATTCTCGTCATCCCTAGAGTTATCCTAGTGCATTTAGGGTTTTTAACCATTCTTGTCCGTCCTATAAGTTCATTTCTGTTATTGGTTTAACATTTTGGTCATTTTCATCCTCCCTAGCGTTATTCTTGTCAATATAGTGTTTTTAATCAATCTTGTGCATCCAATAATTTCATTTGTGTTATTGGATTAACATTTAGGTCATTTTTGTCCTCCCTAGCGTTATTTAGTCCATTTAGAGTTTTTAACCATTCTTGTCCATCCTTTAAGCATATTTGTGTCGTTGGATATACATTTAGGTAATTTTCTTCCTCGTGAGGATTATTCTAGTTTATTTAATGTTTTTAATCAATCGTGTGCATCCAATAAGTGTGTTTGTGTCATTGAATAACATTTAGTTCATTCTCATCATTCCTAGGGTTATTTTAGTCCAATTAAGATTTTTAACCATTCTTGTGGATCATCTAGGTATGTTTGACTCGTTGGATATACATTTAGATAATTTTTTACCTCTCTTGTGTTATTCTAGTCTATTTAGGGTTTTCAGTAAATCATTGCATCCAATAAGTTTGTTTTTGTCATTGGATTAACATTTAGGTTATTTTCATCCTCCTTAGGCTTATTCTAATCCATGTAGGGTTTTTGACCAATTTGATGCATCCAATAAGTTAGTTTGTGTCATTGGATTAACATTTAAGTCTTTTTTGTACTCCTGAGGGTTATTCTTGTCCATTAAGTTCATTTTCGTCCTCACTAGTTTGTGTTATTTGATTAACATTTTGGTCATTTTTGTCCTGTTTAGCGTTATTCTATTCCTTTTAGAGTTTTTAACCAATATTGTGCATCCAATAAGTTCGTTTGTGTTATTTGATTAACATTTGGGTCATTGTCTTCGTCCCAAAGCTTATTCTTGACCATTTAGGGTTTTTAAACATTCTTGTGCATCCTATAAGTGTGTTTGTGTCATTGGATTATAGGTCCATTTCGTATTCCCTAGAGTTATTCTAGTCTATTTAGGGTTTTTAACCATTATTGTGCATCCTATAAGTATGTTTTAGTTATTGGATTTACATTTAGGTCATTTTTGTCCTCTGTATGGTGATTCTAGTCCATTTAGCATTTTTAATCAATCTTGTGCATCCATTAAGTTCCTTCGTGTCATTGGATTATCATTTAGGTTATTTTCGTCCTATAGAGGGTTATTCTAGTCTATTTAGGGTTTTTTCACCAATCTTGTGCGTCCAATAAGTTCGTTTGTGTCATGGGATTAACATTTAGGTCATTTTCGTCCCCTTGAGGGTTATTCTAGTCCATTATGTTTTTGAAACCAATCTTGTGCGTCCAATAAGTTCGTTTGTTTTATTGGATTGACAATTAGGTCATTTTCGTCCTCCCTGGCTTTATTCGAGTACATCTAGAGTTTTCAACCAATCTTGTGCAATCAATAAATTAGTTTGTGTCATTTTATTAATCTTTAGGCCATTCTCGTCATCCCTAGAGTTATCCTAGTGCATTTAGGGTTTTTAACCATTCTTGTCCATCCTATAAGTTCATTTCTGTTATTGGTTTAACATTTTGGTCATTTTCATCCTCCCTAGCGATATTCTTGTCAATATAGTGTTTTTAATCAATCTTGTGCATCCAATAATTTCATTTGTGTTATTGGATTAACATTTAGGTCATTTTTGTCCTCCCTAGCGTTATTTAGTCCATTTAGAGTTTTTAACCATTCTTGTCCATCCTTTAAGCATGTTTGTGTCGTTGGATATACATTTAGGTAATTTTCTTCCTCGTGAGGATTATTCTAGTTTATTTAATGTTTTTAATCAATCGTGTGCATCCAATAAGTGTGTTTGTGTCATTGAATAACATTTAGGTCATTCTCATCATTCCTAGGGTTATTTTAGTCCAATTAAGATTTTTAACCATTCTTGTGGATCATCTAGGTATGTTTGACTCGTTGGATATACATTTAGATAATTTTTGTCCTCTCTTGTGTTATTCTAGTCTATTTAGGGTTTTCAGTAAATCATTGCATCCAATAAGTTTGTTTTTGTCATTGGATTAACATTTAGGTTATTTTCCTCCTCCTTAGGCTTATTCTAATCCATTTAGGGTTTTTGACCAATTTGATGCATCCAATAAGTTAGTTTGTGTCATTGGATTAACATTTAAGTCATTTTTGTCCTCCTGAGGGTTATTCTTGTCCATTAAGTTCATTTTCGTCCTCACTAGTTTGTGTTATTTGATTAACATTTTGGTCATTTTTGTCCTCTTTAGCGTTATTCTATTCCATTTAGAGTTTTTAATGAATATTGTGCATCCAATAAGTTCGTTTGTGTTATTTGATTAACATTTAGGTCATTGTCTTCATCACAAAGCTTATTCTTGACCATTTAGGGTTTTTAACCATTCTTGTGCATCCTATAAGTATGTTTGTGTCATTGGATTATAGCTCAATTTCGTATTCGCTAGAGTTATTCTAGTCTATTTAGGGTTTTTAACCATTATTGTGCATCCTATAAGTATGTTTTAGTTATTGGATTTACATTTAGGTCATTTTTGTCCTCCGTATGGTGATTCTAGTCCATTTACCATTTTTAATAAATCTTGTGCATCCATTAAGTTCCTTTGTGTCATTGGATTATCATTTAGGTTATTTTCGTCCTCTAGAGGGTTATTCTAGTCCATTTAGGGTTTTTTCACCAATCTTGTGCGTCCAATAAGTTCGTTTGTGTCATGGGATTAATATTTAGGTCATTTTCGTCCCCTTGAGGGTTATTCTAGTCCATTATGTTTTTGAAACCAATCTTGTGCGTCCAATAAGTTCGTTTGTTTTATTGGATTAACAATTAGGTCATTTTCGTCCTCCCTAGCGTTATTCGAGTACATCTAGAGTTTTCAACCAATCTAGTGCAATCAATAAATTAGTTTGTGTCATTTTATTAATCTTTAGGACGTTCTCGTCATCCCTAGAGTTATCCTAGTGCATTTAGGGTTTTTAACCATTCTTGTCCGTCCTATAAGTTCATTTCTGTTATTGGTTTAACATTTTGGTCATTTTCATCCTCCCTAGCGTTATTCTTGTCAATATAGTGTTTTTAATCAATCTTGTGCATCCAATAATTTCATTTGTGTTATTGGATTAACATTTAGGTCATTTTTGTCCTCCCTAGCGTTATTTAGTCCATTTAGAGTTTTTAACCATTCTTGTCCATCCTTTAAGCATGTTTGTGTCGTTGGACATACATTTAGGTAATTTTCTTCTTCGTGAGGATTATTCTAGTTTATTTAATGTTTTTAATCAATCGTGTGCATCCAATAAGTGTGTTTGTGTCATTGAATAACATTTAGGTCATTCTCATCATTCCTAGGGTTATTTTAGTCCAATTAAGATTTTTAACCATTCTTGTGGATCATCTAGGTATGTTTGACTCGTTGGATATACATTTAGATAATTTTTGTCCTCTCTTGTGTTATTCTAGTCTATTTAGGGTTTTCAGTAAATCATTGCATCCAATAAGTTTGTTTTTGTCATTGGATTAACATTTAGGTTATTTTCCTCCTCCTTAGGCTTATTCTAATCCATTTAGGGTTTTTGACCAATTTGATGCATCCAATAAGTTAGTTTGTGTCATTGGATTAACATTTAAGTCATTTTTGTCCTCCTGAGGGTTATTCTTGTCCATTAAGTTCATTTTCGTCCTCACTAGTTTGTGTTATTTGATTAACATTTTGGTCATTTTTGTCCTCTTTAGCGTTATTCTATTCCATTTAGAGTTTTTAATGAATATTGTGCATCCAATAAGTTCGTTTGTGTTATTTGATTAACATTTAGGTCATTGTCTTCATCACAAAGCTTATTCTTGACCATTTAGGGTTTTTAACCATTCTTGTGCATCCTATAAGTATGTTTGTGTCATTGGATTATAGCTCAATTTCGTATTCGCTAGAGTTATTCTAGTCTATTTAGGGTTTTTAACCATTATTGTGCATCCTATAAGTATGTTTTAGTTATTGGATTTACATTTAGGTCATTTTTGTCCTCCGTATGGTGATTCTAGTCCATTTACCATTTTTAATAAATCTTGTGCATCCATTAAGTTCCTTTGTGTCATTGGATTATCATTTAGGTTATTTTCGTCCTCTAGAGGGTTATTCTAGTCCATTTAGGGTTTTTTCACCAATCTTGTGCGTCCAATAAGTTCGTTTGTGTCATGGGATTAATATTTAGGTCATTTTCGTCCCCTTGAGGGTTATTCTAGTCCATTATGTTTTTGAAACCAATCTTGTGCGTCCAATAAGTTCGTTTGTTTTATTGGATTAACAATTAGGTCATTTTCGTCCTCCCTAGCGTTATTCGAGTACATCTAGAGTTTTCAACCAATCTAGTGCAATCAATAAATTAGTTTGTGTCATTTTATTAATCTTTAGGACGTTCTCGTCATCCCTAGAGTTATCCTAGTGCATTTAGGGTTTTTAACCATTCTTGTCCGTCCTATAAGTTCATTTCTGTTATTGGTTTAACATTTTGGTCATTTTCATCCTCCCTAGCGTTATTCTTGTCAATATAGTGTTTTTAATCAATCTTGTGCATCCAATAATTTCATTTGTGTTATTGGATTAACATTTAGGTCATTTTTGTCCTCCCTAGCGTTATTTAGTCCATTTAGAGTTTTTAACCATTCTTGTCCATCCTTTAAGCATGTTTGTGTCGTTGGACATACATTTAGGTAATTTTCTTCCTCGTGAGGATTATTCTAGTTTATTTAATGTTTTTAATCAATCGTGTGCATCCAATAAGTGTGTTTGTGTCATTGAATAACATTTAGGTCATTCTCATCATTCCTAGGGTTATTTTAGTCCAATTAAGATTTTTAACCATTCTTGTGGATCATCTAGGTATGTTTGACTCGTTGGATATACATTTAGATAATTTTTGTCCTCTCTTGTGTTATTCTAGTCTATTTAGGGTTTTCAGTAAATCATTGCATCCAATAAGTTTGTTTTTGTCATTGGATTAACATTTAGGTTATTTTCCTCCTCCTTAGGCTTATTCTAATCCATTTAGGGTTTTTGACCAATTTGATGCATCCAATAAGTTAGTTTGTGTCATTGGATTAACATTTAAGTCATTTTTGTCCTCCTAAGGGTTATTCTTGTCCATTAAGTTCATTTTCGTCCTCACTAGTTTGTGTTATTTGATTAACATTTTGGTCATTTTTGTCCTCTTTAGCGTTATTCTATTCCATTTAGAGTTTTTAACCAATATTGTGCATCCAATAAGTTTGTTTGTGTTATTTGATTAACATTTAGGTCATTGTCTTCATCACAAAGCTTATTCTTGACCATTTAGAGTTTTTAACCATTCTTGTGCATCCTATACGTATGTTTGTGTCATTGGAATATAGGTCAATTTCGTATTCCCTAGAGTTATTCTAGTCTATTTAGGGTTTTTAACCATTATTGTGCATCCTATAAGTATGTTTTAGTTATTGGATTTACATTTAGGTCATTTTTGTCCTCCGTATGGTGATTCTAGTTCATTTAGCATTTTTAATCAATCTTGTGCATCCATTAAGTTCCTTCGTGTCATTGGATTATCATTTAGGTTATTTTCGTCCTCTAGAGGGTTATTCTAGTAAATTTAGGGTTTTTTCACCTATCTTGTGCATCCAATAAGTTCGTTTGTGTCATGGGATTAATATTTAGGTCATTTTCGTCCCCTTGAGGGTTATTCTAGTCCATTATGTTTTTGAAACCAATCTTGTGCGTCCAATAAGTTCGTTTGTTTTATTGGATTAACAATTAGGTCATTTTCGTCCTCCCTAGCGTTATTCTAGTACATCTAGAGTTTTCAACCAATCTTGTGCAATCAATAAATTAGTTTGTGTTATTTTATTAATCTTTAGGCCATTCTCGTCATCCCTAGAGTTATCCTAGTGCATTTAGGGTTTTTAACCATTCTTGTCCGTCCAATAAGTTCATTTGTGTTATTGGTTTAACATTTTGGTCATTTTCATCATCCGTAGCGTTATTCTTGTCAATATAGTGTTTTTATTCAATCTTGTGCATCCAATAATTTCATTTGTGTTATTGGATTAACATTTAGGTCATTTTTGTCCTCCCTAGCGTTATTTAGTCCATTTAGAGTTTTTAACCATTCTTGTCCATCCTTTAAGCATGTTTGTGTCGTTGGATATACATTTAGGTAATTTTCTTCCTCGTGAGGATTATTCTAGTTTATTTAATGTTTTTAATCAATCTTGAGCATCCAATAAGTGTGTTTGTGTCATTGAATAACATTTAGGTCATTCTCATCATTCCTAGGATTATTTTAGTACAATTAAGATTTTTAACCATTCTTGTGGATCATCTAGGTATGTTTGACTCGTTGGTTATACATTTAGATAATTTTTGTCGTCTCTTGTGTCATTCTGGTCTATTTAGGGTTTTTAGTAAATCATTGCATCCAATAAGTTTGTTTTTGTCATTGGATTAACATTTAGGTTATTTTCCTCCTCCTTAGGCTTATTCTAATCCATTTAGGGTTTTTGACCAATTTGATGCATCCAATAAGTTAGTTTGTGTCATTGGATTAACATTTAAGTCATTTTTGTCCTCCTAAGGGTTATTCTTGTCCATTAAGTTCATTTTCGTCCTCACTAGTTTGTGTTATTTGATTAACATTTTGGTCATTTTTGTCCTCTTTAGCGTTATTCTATTCCATTTAGAGTTTTTAACCAATATTGTGCATCCAATAAGTTCGTTTGTGTTATTTGATTAACATTTAGGTCATTGTCTTCATCACAAAGCTTATTCTTGACCATTTAGGGTTTTTAACCATTCTTGTGCATCCTATAAGTATGTTTGTGTCATTGGATTATAGCTCAATTTCGTATTCCCTAGAGTAATTCTAGTCTATTTAGGGTTTTTAACCATTATTGTGCATCCTATAAGTATGTTTTAGTCTATTCAAGATTTTTAACCAATCTTTTGCATCCAATAAGGTCATTTGTGTCATTGGACTAACATTTAGTTCATTATCGTCCTCTTAAGTGTTATTTTAGTCCATTAAGTTTTATTAACCAACCTTGTGCATCTAATAAGTTCGTTTGTGTTATTGGATTAATATTTACGTCATTTTCGTCATCCCTAGCGTTATTCTAGTCAATTTAGAGTTTATACCAATCTTGTGCATTCAATAAATTAGTTTGTGTCATTCGATTAATATTTAGGTCATTCTCGTCATCCCTAGATTTATTCTAATCCATTTAGGGTTTTTAACCATTATTGTTCATCTTATAAGTATGTTTGAGTCATTGGAGTTACATTTAATTCATTTTCGTCTTCAGTATGATAATTCTTCTCCATTTAGGATTTTGAACCAATCTGGTGCATTTAATAAGTTTGTTTGTGTCATTGGATTAACATTTAGGTCATTTTCGTCCTCGTGCGGGTTATTCTATTCCATTAAAGGTTTTTAACCAATCTTGTGCATCCAATAAGTTCGTTTGTGTCGTTGGATTAACATCAAGGTCTTTTTCGTCCTCGCTTGGGTTATTTTAGTTCATTTAGGGTTTTTCACAATTCTGTGTATCCAATATGTTCGTTTGTGTCATTTGATTAACATTTAGGTCGTTCCCGTCGTCCCTAAGATTATTTTTGACCATTCAGGGTTTTTAACCATTCTTGTGCATCCTATAAGTATGTTTGTGTGATTGGATTATAGGTCATTTTCGTCATCCCTAGAGTTATCCTAGTCCATTTAGGGTTTTTACCATTATTGTGAATCCTATAAGTATGTTTGATTTATAGGTTATCCTAGTCCATTAAGGTTTTATAAGCAATCTTGTGTCTCCAATAAGTTCCTTTGTGTTATTGGATTAACATTTAGGTCGTTTTTTGTCCCCCCTAGCGTTATTCAAGTCCATTTAGAGTATTAAACCAATCTAGTGCATCCAATATGTTCGTTTGTGTTATCGGATTAACATTTAAGTCATTATCGTCCTTCTTATCGTTATTCTAGTACATTTTGAATTTTTAACCAAACTTGTGCATTTGATAAACTCGTTTGTGTCATTTGATTAATTTAGGCCATTATCGTCACCCCTAGAGTTATCCTAGACAATTTAAGGTTTTTAACCATTCTTGTCCATCCTATAAGTATGTTTGAGTCATTCGATTTACATTTAGGTCATTTTCCTCCTCACTAGGGTGAGTCTAGTCCATTTAAAATTTTTAACCAATCTTGTGTATTTAATAATTTTGTTTTTGTCGTTGGATTAACATTTAGGTCATTTTCGTCCTCCTGAGGGTTATTCTAGTCCATTTAGGGTTCTTAACCAATCTTGTGCATCCAATAAGTCCGTTTGTGTCATTGGATCTAGGTTATTTTCGAACTCCCTAGGGTTATTTTAGTTTATTTAGGGTTTTTAACAAATTTTGTGTATCCAATAAATTCGTTTGTGCCATTTGATTCACATTTAGGTCATTATCCTCGTCTCTAAGCTTATTCTTGACCCTTTAGGGTTTCTAACCATTCTTGTGCACCCTATAAATTTGTTTGTGTAATTGGATTATAGGTCAATTTCGTCATTCATAGAGTTATTGTAGTCCATTTAGGGGTTTTAACCATTGTTGTGCATCCTATAAGTAAGTTTCAGTTATTGGATTTACATTTAGGTCATTTTCATCCTCTATATGGTGATTCTAGTCCATTTAAGATTTTTAACCAATCTTGTGCATCCAATAAGTTCGTTCATGTAATTGGATTAACATTTTGGTCTTTTTTGTCCTACTCAGGGTTAGTTTAACCCATCTAGGGTTTTTAACCAATCTTTTGCATCCAATAAGTTTGTTGGTGTCATTGGATTAATATTTAGGTCATTTTCGTCCTCCTAAGAGTTATTCTAGTCCATTAAAGTTTTTTAACCAGTCTTTTGCATCCAATAATTTCGTTTGTGTTATTTGATTAACATTTAGGTCTTTCTCATCATCCCTAGTGTTAATCGAGTCCATTTAGGATTTTTTAACCATTGTTGTGCATCCAATAAATATGTTTGAGCCATTCGGTTAACATTTAGGTCATTTTCGTCCATCCTAGGATTTTTCTAGTCCATTTAGGATTTTTATCCAATTATGTGCATCAAATAACTTCATTTGTGTCATTGGATTAACTTTTAGGTCATTGTCATCCTCCCTCTAGTTATTCTAGTCCATTTATGGTTTTTAACAAATATTGCGCATTCAATAACTGTGTTTGTTTAATCGATTAAAAATTATGTTATTTTCCTCCTCCTTGGTGTTATTGTACTCAAATTAGGGTTTTAACCAATCTTGTGCATCTAATAAGTGTGTTTGTGTCATTGGATTAACATTTAGGCAATTTTTGTCCTCCTGGGGGATATTCTAGTCCATTTAAAGTTTTTAACCAATCATATGCATCCAATAAGTTTGTTTGAATCATATGCATCCAATAAGTTTGTTTGTCCTGCCTAGGATTATTCTAGTATATTTAGGGTTTTAAACCAATCTTGCGCTTTCAATTCGTTTGTTTGTGTCATCTAATTTACATTTAGGTCATTCTCAACATCCCTAGGGTTTTTCGAGTCCATTTAGGGTTTTTAACCAATCTTGTGCATCCAATAACTGTATTTGTGTCATTGGATTAATATTTAGGTCATTTTCTACGTCCCTAGGGTTATTCTAATCAATTTTGGGTTTTTAACCAATATTGTGTATCCAATAAGTTCATTTGGGTCATTGGATTAACATTTAGTTCATTTTCTTCCTTCTAAGGGTTGTTCTGGTCCACTTTTGGGTTTTAACCAATCTTGTGCATCCAATAAGTGTGTTTGTGTCATTGGATTAGCATTTAAGTCATTTTCTTCGTCCGTAGGGTTATTCTAGTCCATTTCTTGTTTTTAACTAATCTTGTGCATCCAATAGGTACGTTTTTTCATTTGATTAATATTTAGATAACTTTCGTTCTCCCAAGGGTATTTCTAGTTCATTTGGTGTTTTTAACCAATCTTGTGAACCCAATAAGTTCGTTTGTGTCATTGGATAAACATTTAGGTCTTTTTCGTCCTACCTAGAGTTATTCTAGTCCATTTAGGAATTTTACCCTTTCTTGTGCATCCTATAAGTATGTTTGTGTCAATGGATTAACGTTTAGGTCATTTTCGTCCTCCTGAGGGTTATTCTAGTTTATTTAAGGTTTTTAATTAATCTTGGGCATCCAATAAGTTCGTTTGTGTCATTGGATTAACATTTAGGTCATTTTCGCCCTCCCTAGGGTTATTTTTGTCCATTTAGGGTTTTTAACCAACCTTGTTCATCCGATAATTTCGTTTGTTTCACTTGATTACCATTTAGGTCACATATGTAATCCCTAGGGTTATTCAAGTCCATTTAGGATTTTTAACCAATCTTGTGCATCCTATAAGTAAGTTTATGTTATTGGATTAACATTTAGGTCATTTTCGTCATCCATAAGCTTATTCTAGTTGGTTTATGATTTTTATCCAATCTTGTGCATCAAATAAGTTCGTTTGTATTATTGGATTAACAATTATGTTATTTTCTTCCTCCCTTGGATTATTCTAGTCCATTTTGGGTTTTTAACCAGTCTTGTTCGTTCAATAAGTTTGTTTGTGTTACTTCATTAACATTTTTTTTCATTTTTTTCATCTCTAGGATATTTAACCGATCTTGGGCATCCAATAAGTTTGCTTTTATCATTGGAATAACATTTAGGTCATTTTCGTCCTCCATATGGTTATTCTACTCCATTTCCGGTTTTAACCATTCTTGTGCATCCTATAAGTATATTTGTGTAATAGGATTTACAATTAGGTCATTTTCTTCCTCGCTAGGGTAATTCTAGTCCATTTAGGGATTTTAACTAATCTTTTGCATCCAATAAATTCGTTTGGTCATTGGATTAACATTTAGGTCATTTTTGTCCTTTGGAGGGTTGTTCAAGTTCAATTAGGGTTTTTAACCTATGTTGTGCTTCCAATAAATGTGTTTCTGTCATTGGATGAACATTTAGGTCATTATGTTCAACTGTAGGGTTATTCATTTTCATCCTTGTGAGGGATACTCTAGTCCATTTAGGGTTCTTACCCATTCTTGTGCATCCTATAAGTATGTTTATGTCATTGGAATAACATTTAGGCAATTTTCTTCCTCCTTAGGGTTATTCTAGTCCAGTTAGGGTTTTTAACCAATCTTGTGCATCCAATAAGTTCGTTTTTAACCAATCTTATGCGTCCAATAAGTGTGATTGTGTCATTTGATTAACATTTTGATCATTTTCTTCGTCCCTAGGGTTATTCAAATCCCTTTTAGGTTTTTAACCAATCTTGTCCATTCGATAAGTTCGTTTGTGTCATTTGATTAACATTTAAGTAATTTTCGTCCTCCATTGTGTTTTTCTAGTCCATTTATGGTTGTTAACCAATCTTGTGCATCCAATAAGTTAATTTATGTCACTTGATTAACGTTTAGGTCATTTACGTTGTCCCTCGGGTTATTCTATTCTATTTAGGTTTTTTATCCAATCTTGTGCATCCAATAAGTTCGTTTGTGTCATTGGATTAACATTTAGGTCATTTTTTGTCCTCTGGAGGTTTATTCTAGTTCATTTAAGGTTTTTAACCAATGTTGTGCATCTAATAAATTTGTGTGTGTCACTGGATTAAGATTTAGCTCATTCTCGTCCTCTTTAGGGTTATTCTAGTCCATTCAAGGTTACTAACCAATTTTGTGCGTCACATAAGTTCATTTGTGTTATTTGATTAACATTTCCATTATTCACGTCCTTCCTAGGGTTATTCGAGCCCATTTAGGATTTTTAACCAATCTTGTGAATCCAATAAGTTTTTTGCGTCACTTGATTAACTTTAGGTCATTTTCAACCTTCAAACAGATATTGTAGTCCGTTTTGGTTTTTTAACCCATCTTATGCATCCAATAAATTCATTTGTTTCATTGGATTAATATTTAGGTCATTTTTATCCTCCCTAGGATTATTCTAATCCATTTAAGGGTTTCAACAAATCTTTTGCATCCAATAAATTGGTTTGTGTCATTAGATTAAGATTCAGGTCATTTTTTTCCTCCCAAGTGTTAGTCTAGTCCATTTAAGAATTTTAACCGAGCTTGTGCATCTAATAAGTTCACTTTTGTCATTAGATTAACATTTAGGTCATTCTCGTCCTTTGTAAGATTATTCTAGCCCATTTTGGGTTTTTAACTAGTCTTGTACATCCTATAATTATGTTTGTGTCATTAGATTTACATTTAGGTCATTTTCAACCTCCCAAGGGTTATTCTAGTCTATTTAAGGTCTTTAAACAATCTTGGGCATCCAATAAGTTCGTTTGTGTCATTGGATTAAAATTTAGGTCATTTTCGTCCTTCCTAGGCTTATTCTAGTCGATTTATGAATTTTAACCAAACTTGTGCATCCACTAAGTTCGTTTGTGTTATTGGACTAACATTTAGGTAATTTTCTTCCTCCCTAGGGTTATTCTAGTCCATTTTGGGTTTTTCACTAATCTTGTGCATCCATATGTTCGTTTGGGTCATTGGATTAAGGTTTAGGTCATTTTCGATATTCTGACGGTCGTTCTAGTCCATTTAAGGTTTTTAACCAATCTTGTGCATCCAATAAGTTCGCTTTTGACGTTGGTCTAAAATTTAGGTCATTTTCCTCCTCCCTAGTGTAATTCTAGTCTATTTTGGGGTTTTCACCCATTATGGTGCATCCTACACATATGATTGTGTCATTGGATTTACATTTAGGCCAATTTCTTCCACCATAGGGTATTCTATTACATTTAGGGTTTTTAACCAACCTAGTGCATCCAATAAGTTCGTTACAGTCATTAGATAAACATTTAGGTTATTTTCGTCATTCTGAGAGTTGTTTTACTCCATTTAGGGTTTCTAACCAATCTTGTGCATCCAATAAGTATTTTTGTGTCATTGGAATAACATTTAGGTCATTTTTTTCGTCATATTGGTTATTCTAGTCCATTTCTGGTTTTTAACCAATCTTGTGCAACCAATAAGTTCATTTGTTCGTTTGATTAATATTTAGGTAATTTTTGGTCACCCTAGGGTATTTCTAGTTCATTTAGTATTTTAAACCAATCTTGTGTATCCAATAAGGTCATTTGTGTCATTGGATTAACATTTAGGTCATTTTCATCCTACTTAGGGTTATTCTAGTCCATTTAGGGTTTTTAACTATTCTTGTACATCCTATAAGTATGTTTGTGTCATTGGATTAACATTTAGGTCATTTTCGTTCTCTTAAGTGTTATTCTAGTCTATTTAATGTTTTTAATTAATCTTGGGTATCCAATTAGTTCGTTTTTGACATTGGATAAAGATTTAGGTCATTTTCTTCCACCCATGGGTTATTCTAGTCCATTTAGGGTTTTTAAACAACCTTGTTCATCCAATAAGTTCGTTTGTGTCACTTGATTACCATTTAGGTCACATTAGTGATCCCTAGGGTTATTCTAGTCCATTTAGGATTTTTAACCGATCATGTGCTTTTAATAAGTTCGCTTTTGTCATTGGATTAACATTTAAGTCATTTTCGTCCTCCCAAGGGTTCTTCTAGTTCATTTATGATTTTTACCCATTCTTGTTCATTCTATAAGTATGTTTGTGTCCTTGGATTTACATTTAATTTATTTTCGTCCTCCTTAGGGTTACTCTAGTCCATTTAGGGTTTTTAACCACTCTAATGCATGTTATAAGCATGTTTGAATTATTGGATGAACATTTAGGTTATTTCCGTCCTGTTGTCAGTTATTCTTGTCCATTTAAGGTATTTAGTAAGTGTGTTTGCTTCATTGGATAAACATTTAAATCATTTTCGTCCTCCTTAAGGTTGTTCTAGTCCTTTTCGGGTTTTTAACCAACTTTTGCATTCTATAAGTGTGTTTGTGTCATTTGATTAACATTTATGTTATTTTTCGTCCTCCCTAGAGTTATTCTTGTCTATTTAGGGTTTTAAGCCAATATTGTGCATCCAATATATGTGTTTGTGTTAATGGATTAACATTTAGGTCATTTTTGTCATCCCCATGATTATTATTGTGTGTATAATAAGGTCGTTTGTGTCAATTGTCTATCATTTAGGTCATTTTTGTCCTCTCTAGAGTTATTCTAGTCCATTTAGGGTTTTTAACCAAACTTGTGCCTTGAATAGTTTCGTTTGTGGTATTTGATTAACATTTAGGTCATTCTCGTTATCCCTATGGTTATTCGAGTCCATTTTGGATTTTTAACAATTCTTGTGCATCATATATATATGTTTGAGTCATTGGGTTAACTTTCAGGTCAATTTCGTCCTCCCCAATGTGATTCAAGTCCATTTAGGGTTTTTAACCATTCTTGAGCATCCGATAAGTTCATTTGTGTTATTGGATTAACATTAAAGTCATTTTCGTCCTTGCTAGGGTTATTCTAGCCGATTTAGGATTTTTAACCAATCATGTGCATTGTATAAGTTTGTTTGTGTCATTTGAATAAAATTTATTTTATTTTCCTCCTCCCTAGAGTTATTCTACTTCAATTAGGGTTTCTAACCAATCTTGTGCATCTAATAAGTTTTTTTGTGTCATTCGATTAACATTTATGTCATTTTAGTACTCCTGAGGGTAATTTTAGTCCACTTAGGTTTATTAACCCATCTTGTGCATCTAGTAAATTCTTTTGTGTCATTGGATTTACATTTATGTCATTTTCGTTTAGGTCATTTTCATCCTCCCTAGAATTATTCTAGTCCATTTAGGGTTTTTAACCAATCTTGTGCATCCTATAAGTATGTTTGTGTCATTGGATTACATTACGTCACTTTCTTCCTCCCTACGTTTATTCTAGTCCGTTTAGGGGTTTTAACCAATCTTGTACATCCAATAAGTTTGTTTGGGTCGTTAGATTAACATTTAGGTCATTTTCGTACTTATGAGGGTTGTTCAAGTCCATTTGGGAGTTTTTAACCAATCTTGTGTATCCAAAAAGTGTGTTTGTGTCAATGGATTGACATTTAGGTCATTTCCGTCCTCCCTAGACTTATTCTAGTCCATTTACGATTTTTTAACTAATCTTGGGCATCCACAAAGTTGGTTTGTGTTATTGGATTAACATTTAGATTATTTTCATCATCCCTAGGGTTACTATAGTCCATTTAGGTTTTTAACCAATATAATGCATTCTATATGTTTGTTTGTGTCATTTACTAACATTTATGTTAGTTTCCTCCTCCCTAGAGTTATTCTACTCCAATTAGGGTTTCTAACATTTCTTGTGCGTCAAATAAGTATGTTTGTGTCATTGGATTAACATTCAGGTCATTTTTGTACTCTAGAAAGTTATTCTAGTCCATTTAGGGTTTTTAACCTATATTATACATCCAATAAGTTCGTTTGCGTCGTTTGATTAGAATTTAGGTTATTTTCATCGTCCCTAGGGTTATTCTAATCCATTTAGGGTTATTTTACCAATCTTGTGCTTCCAATAAGTTCATTTGTTTCATTGGATTAACATTTTGGTCATTTTCTTCCTCTTAAGGGTAATTCTAGTTCATTTAGGGTTTTTAACAATAAATTCATTTGTGTCTTTGGATTAACATTTAGGTCATTTTTGTCCTCAAGAGGGTTATCCTAGTCCGGTTAGGGTTATTAACCAATCTTGTGCATCCAATAAGTTTGTTTGTGTCATTGGATCACGATTTAGGTCATTTTATTCGTCCCTCGGGTTATTCTTGTCCATTTAGTGTTTTTAACCTATCTTGTGTATCCATTAAGTTCGATTGTGTCATTGGATAAACATTTAGGTCATTGTCTTCCTTCCTAGGGTTAATTTTGTCCATTTAGGGTTTTCAAAAAATCTTATGCATCCAATAAGTGTATTTGTGTATTTGAATCAAAATTTAGGTCATTTCCGTACTCCTTAGGGTTATTCTAGTACATTTAGGGATTTAACCAATCTTGCGCATCCTATAAGTATGTTTGTGTCATTAGATTAACATTTAGGTCATTTTCGTCTTCCAAAGGGTTATTCTAGTTCATTTAGGGTTTTTATTAAATCTTGTGCATCTAATAAATTCGTTTGTCATTGGATTAAGATTTAGGTTATTTTGGTCCTCCCTAGGGTTATTCTAGTACATTTAGGGTTTTCAACCAATATTGTGCATCCAATAAATGTGTTTGTGTTATTGGATGTACATTTATGTCATTTTTGTCTTCCCAAGGGTTATTCTAGTCCATTTAGGGTTTTTAACCAGTCTTCTGCATCCCATAAGTGTGTTTGTGTCATTGGATTAACATTTAGGTCATTTTCGTCTTCCTGGGGGTTATTCTAGCCCATTTAGGGTTTTGGACCAATCTTGTGCATCTAATAATTTGTTTGTGTCATTGGATTAACATTTAGGTCATTATGGTCCTTCCTATGGTTATTCTATTTCATTTAGGGTTTTTAACCAATATTGTTTATCTGATAAGTTCGCTTTTATCTTTGGATTAACATTTAGATCATTCTAGTCCTCCTTAAAGTTATTCGAGTCCATTTAGGGTTTGTAACCAATCTTGTGCATCCTATAAGTATGTTCATTCTCCTGAGGGTTATTCTAGTCTATTTAACCTCTTTAATCAGTAATGGGAATTCAATCAGTTCATTTGTGTCATTGGATAAAATTTTAGGTTATTTTCTTCCTTCCTATGGTTATCCTAGTCCATTTAGGGTTTTTAATCAATCTTGTGCGTCCAATAAATTCATTTTTGTCACTTGAATAACATTTAGGTCATTTTTGTCATCCCTAGAGTAATTCTAGTCCATTTAGGATTTTTAACCGATCTAGTGCATCCAATAAGTTCGCTTTTGTCATTTGACTAACATTTTGGTCATTTTCGTCCTCCCTAAGGTTATTCTAGTCCATTTAGTGTTTTTACCCATTCTTGTGCATCCTATAAGTATGTTTGTGTCATTGGATTCATATTTAAGTCATTCAGGTCGCCCCTAGGGTTATTAAAGTCCATTTAGGGTTTTTAACCAATCTTCTACATCCCATAAATTCGTTTGGGTCTTTGGATTAACAATTAGGTCATTTTCGCCCTTCTAAGGGTTGTTCTAGTCCATTTAGGGTTTTTCACCAATATTGTGGATTTAATAAGTGTGTTTGTGTCATTGGATTAGCATTTAGGTCAGTTTCTTCATCCTAGGGTTATTCTAGTCAAATTCGGGTTTTTAATTACACTTATGCATCCAATAGGTTCATTTGTTCATTTGATTAATATTTAGGTAATTTTTGTCATCCCTATGGTTATTCAATTACATTTAAGGTTTTTAACAAATCTTGTGCATCCAATAAGTTTGTTCGTGTCATTGGATTAAAATTTAGGTCATTCTCATCATCCCTAGTGTTATTCTAGTCCATTTAGGGTTTTTAACCATTCATGAGGATCCTATAAGTATGTTTTTGTCATTGCATCAACATTTAGGTCATTTTCTTCCTCCCTAGGGTTATTCTAGTCCATTTAGGGTTTTTAACCAATTTTGTTCATCCAATAAGTTCGTTTGTGTCATTCGATTAACGTTTAGGTCATTGACGTCCTCTTGAGGGTTATCCTTGCCCATATAGTGTTTTTCACCAAACTTGTGCATCCAATAAGTTTGTTTGTTTCATTGGACATACATTTAGGTCATTTATGTCCTCCTAAGGGTAAAAATCTTGAGGGTTATCCTTGCCCATATAGTGTTTTTATAGTCCGTTGAGGGTTTTCTTTATCAATCTTGTGTATCCAATAAGTTTGTTTGCGTCATTGGATAAAAATTTAGGTCATTTTCTTCCTTCCTATGGTTATTTTAGTTCATTTTGGGTTTTGAACAAATCTTGTGAATCCAATAAGTGTGTTTGTGTAATTGGATTAAAATTTAGGTCATTTTCGTACTCCCTAGTGTTATTCTAATCCATTTAAGGTTTTTAATCAATCTTTTGCATTCTATAAGTATGTTTGTGTCATTGGATTAATATATAGGCCATTTTCGTCTTCTAGAGGGTTATTCTAGACCACTTATTGTTTTTACCCAATCTTGTGCGTCTTATAAATACGTTTGTGTCATTGGATTAACATTTAGGTCATTTTTGTCCTCCCTAGGGTTATTCTAGCCTATTCAGGTTTTTAAACCAATCTTGTGCATCTAAAAAGTTTGTTTGTTTCATTGGATTAACATTAAGGTCATTTTGGTTCTCATGATGATTATTCTAGTCCATTTATGGTTTTTAACCAATATTGTGCATCCAATAAGTGTGTTTGCGTCATTGGATTAACATTTAGGTCATTCTCGTCTTCCCTTTGGTTATTCTACTCCATTTGAGGTTTTTAACAATTCTCGTCATCCCTTTGGTTATTCTCGTCTTCCCTTTAGGTCATTCTTCGTCCTCCCTAGGGTTCTTCTAGTCCATATATGGTTTTTAACCAATCTTGTACATCCAATAACTTCTCTTGTGTCATTGGATTAACATTTATGTCATTTCATCCTCTTGAGGGTTATTCTAGTCCATTTATGGTTTTCAACCAATCTTATTTGTCCAATAAGTGTGATATTGTCATTGTATTAATATTTAGGTCATTTTCTTCGTCCTTAGGGTTATTCTAGTCCATTTCGGGTTTTTAACCAATCTTGTGCATCCAAATAATAAGGTTGTGTCATTTGATTTACATTTAGTCATTTTCGTCCTCCCTAGGGTTATTCTAGTCCATTTACCATTTTTAACCAATCTTGTGCATCCAATAAATTTGTTTGTGTCATTCGATTAACATTTAGGTCATTTCCTTCCTCGTGAGTGTTATTCTAGTCTATTTGGTGTTGGTTAAATGGCCTCTATCCTTTGAAAGTTATACACAAGATTATTAACCAAATTATCCAATTTCTTTCTAAGTAATGAACTTAATATTAAAACCAACTTGTTTAATATTAATTCCAATTTAATTGTGATAGATTAAAAAATTATTCAAAACAGAGATTCAAAAACACATGTATTATCAAGATAAAGAGTATACTGATTCCAGCCTTCACTAGAAATGATTTGAGTATGTTTACAGACTTTCCAGCACTTCAATGCCTATATATCTAACTCAACACCACTCTACAATAATAACCAATCTATCCTTAAGAGCTAATTGCCAAGCTCTAGCAAGATCAGATTGAGATCTCTTTTAGATGATCACAAGCATCCTAAAAGATGACCACCAGTTTCACAATACTGGATCCCCACACTTTCTTTCTTTTACAAAGATTGTTCTTTCAAAAAGAACTAAGAATTAAGAACACTTGATTCAATCGTAATGAATTCTCACACTAAGTATTTGCCAATAATATTTGTGAGTAATAACAATTTCTCTCAAAGTGTAATTTTCGATTAGCCAATGAAAACTTTCAGTTCATTCTATATGTTCTAAAATGTTATTAAAATTGTGATTGATTCAGTTTATATAGTTTCAGAAAAACTTCAGACAAATCGATTTCCCAATCGATTTTATTAATGTGTTTTACCAGCTCAATCAATTTCGTAATCAATTATCGCGTTTTTTGTTTTTCTTGAATCATGAAATAGATGAACTAATCGATTTGCTAATCGATTCTTTTAATGGATATATCAGAAACTGATACTCAGTTCATATCAAAATCGATTGAATAATCGATTATAATTGTTTTGTTCAAACAGCGAGATCTGTAAGACCCATAATTTTAATTATACTTTATGTGTTTTAGTGGATTTTGGTATTGAACTCAGGGGCTTTTTAGCCAAGTTATTAATATTTTGGGAGTTTAAATGACCAAAAAGATATTTTTATGCCCGATTAGAATTACTCGTCGATGAATAAATTAAATTAACTGCGGTGAATCTTTTACGAAGAATTTAATGCGTTATGGGTAAAATGGTAATTAAACAAATATCTAGATATTTTGAGATATTTGTTAAAAGTAATTAAAATATATATAAATATAAATATATATATATATATATATAATTGTTTGGGGAGAAAGGAAAGAGGATAGAAAGAAAATGATATAAAGAAATAGAAAGGAAGGAAAAAGAAAGAAAGGAAAACTGAAGGAAAACAGAAAACATTTTCCATCTCCTTCCCCTCATTGCCTCGTGAAACCCACTTCTCCCTCCTTCTCCATTTTCATTTTCTTTGCTTCCTTTTGTTCAAGAATAGAAACCCAAGGCTGGGTGGGTGATAGGACAAGGATTTCTCAACTTCACTCTTCCTCTTTGATTCGAAAACGAAGAAAACGGTGTTAGGGATTTCAAAAGCGTCAAACACAAACCTCCCCATTTCATCTAGATCTAAGCTTCGTTTCGCAAAGAGATAGAAGGGAAAATTGCTCACCACTACGCTACAGTGCTAGGGGACCAACTTTGC
Organism: Cicer bijugum; assembly: GCA_037974875.1. Classification (NCBI taxonomy): domain Eukaryota; kingdom Viridiplantae; phylum Streptophyta; class Magnoliopsida; order Fabales; family Fabaceae; genus Cicer; species Cicer bijugum. The sequence continues at coordinate 12,802,458 of JBBPBT010000720.1, read as the reverse complement.
AAGCGACGTTGCGAGCGGAGATTTTACCGGATTTACTCGTGGTACCGTAATCGCACGTTAAAGCTAACGTGAAGGTAAGGACTCCTTCCAAACTTTTAGTTTGCATTTAGGGACTTATCTGTGGTTGTGTGGAAAAGAATTTGTTAGGGTTGGAGTGTTGATTTGGGGAAAAAGAATTTAATGCTTTATGGGTGAAATTCTAATGTGGGGTTTTGGTGATATTGATGAGTGTTTCGCGGAAAATGAATTTAACTCATTTATGTATGATTTTGAGTAAATGAAACTTGTTGTGTTTGAGTGGTGGGTTGTGTTGATTTGTGTTGTCGTATTTGACGTGTTCTTAATTAATACTGATGAAATTTGATATGCATATGGTTGGATTTTGTGGAGAAATGAATTGATGTGTTGTGGTGTGAATGGTGGATTGAATTTGATAATATGTTTGAGTTTGTTTTGTGTGGAATTTGAAAACCATTAAGTTAAATGAGTATTAAGAATGAGGAATCACTTAATGTCTTGTTTACTTAATGTGTGTTTGTGAAAATCATTTAAGTTAAATGAGTATTAAGAATGGGGAATCTCTTAATGTCTTGTTCACTTAATGTTTGTTTTGAAAATTGTTTAAGTTAAAAGAGTATTAAGAATGGGGAATCTCTTAATATTTCTGTTTACTTAATGTTTGTTTTGAAAATCGTTTAAGTTAAATGAGTATTAAGAATGGGGAATCTCTTAATGTCTTGTTTACATAATGTTTGTTGTGAAAATCGTTTAAGTTAAATGAGTATTAAAAATGGGGAATCTTTTAATATCTGCATTTACTTAACGATTGTAGTGGATAGAGTCAGGGTATGCTCAGGCAGTTCATAGTATTGGTAACTGAGATGATGCCATGTGATTTGTTGGTTCATCTCATCCATGGGAAACAAGATGATTCCATGTGATTTGTTGGTTCGTCTTGTCCATGGGCCACAAGATGATTCCATGTGATTTGTTGGTTCATCTTATCCTTGCGGGGATTGTCGCGTCAAGATGATTCCATGTGATTTGTTGGTTCATCTTGTCTGTGTTGGGATTGTCGAGTCAAGGTGATTCCATGTGATTTGTTGGTTCATCTTGTTTGTGTTGGGATTGTCGAGTCAAGGTGATTCCATGTGATTTGTTGGTTCATCTTGTGTGTGTTGGGATTGTCGAGTCAAGGTGATTCCATGTGATTTGTTGGTTCATCTTGTGTGTGTTGGGATTGTCGAGTCAGGGTGATTCCATGTGATTTGTTGGTTTATCTTGTCTGTGTTGGGATTGTCGAGTCACGATGATTCCATGTGATTAGTTGGTTCATCTTGTATGTGTGGGGATTGTCGCGTCAAGGTGATTCCATGTGATTTGTTGGTTCATCTTTTTTGTGTGGGTATTGCGTTGTAACTGTTAAGCGGTATGTTTTGAAATTGTGTGTAAGTGTGTTTGATTCAAGTTTATGATTTAGTGGTTGAACTTGAGATGTCATTGTGATTGTATTGATTAAGAGTTATGTTTTGGAATTGTGTGATAGCATGTTTGATTGCAAAACTATTTCGAAGCTCATAATGTTGTGGTGATTGTGTGGGAATTGCTAAGTGTTAAGATTTGGAGTTGTGTATGAATGTGATTGAGTTAGTTTATGTATTTTTGGAAGAATATGCAGGGAAATCGAATTCCCAATCGATTGACTGAGTTACAGGGACTTCGCTAATTTGACAAAATCGATTTTATAATATGTTTTTCCAAACCATTTAAGAAATTGATTTGGAAATCGATTTGGCCATACAGGAACACAACAAAACTGACAAAATCAATTTGGAAATCGATTTGGCCATACAAGAACTCAGCAAAACTGACAAAATCGATTTGGAAATCGATTGGCTCAGTAGAAATTCTTATTTTGAGTTAGATAATCGATTGCTCAATTGATTTATCAATGTTTTGGTCAGTTATGTATTACTTGATGGATTGAGAACTTTATTTTGATTTCATTTTCATTTGGTAAGCATTGTATGAACTTTTAGCATATGGAAAACCCTTTTAAGGTGCATGCTAAGTGGAAAGGTTATTTGTGCATTTAAAAACTTAAATATTAGGTGTTAACTGTTAATTTTGGTGGGTGACCTTTACAACTATTGTGGAAATCTGGGCTTTGCCCTCAGATGAGAGCCCGGACAATCCTACTGGTTCGTACGCTACGGATGGGAATGCTTGACTAGAGCTATGTTAGGAGGATCTTACGGGGCGTGTGGAGATCACTCAGGGTGTATAGCGATAGTTTTTTTTTTTGTAGAATGATCAGATTAGGATGACATAGAGGGAACAAATGTCTTTCTTTTAGATTACGTTTATTTTGAACTGGAAAACTGTACCTTTACTAATATTGTCAGCATGACATCTTATTTGAATGAGTTCCATGTATCATTTGTTGTTGTGTAAATACTTTAGATTCATGTTTCAAAAGAACTATTCCGCTGCGTATCAAATATATTGACTTAAACATTTATCCAAAGGTATTACCCTTATTTATTTACTCTGTTTTATTTAAATTCTTTTGAAAAAAAAAATACACCCTCGCTTTGAAAATCAGGGTGTTACATTGTGGTATCAGAGCTTTGGTTTGGTTTTCTTTAGGGGCTATGGAACCTTTGGTTATAGATTGTAGGTCAACCTGTAGGTTGGGAGTTGTTATTTGATCATGCGTCGGTTTAGGTGGTTTGAGTTGTCAAGTCCAAAATAATTATTATGTGTTGATGTGGTCGAAGTTAGTTTTGGAATTATGTGAAGTAGTGTTAAGACTCTACTTGATGATGGTTTTATAGGAAAACCATGCCGCCAAGAAGGAATGACGCTTCGAGAGCCAATGCTAATAGGGATGATCGAATGGCGGAGGCCATGAATAACATGGTTGCTTCTGTTGCTTCACAGACTGCTGCCAAGACTCAACGTGATCTTGAAAAGAGGGAAAGAGAGATCCGTGCTGCAGAGTCAAGAGGATTAGAAGACTTTCGCTGTTACAATCCTCCCAAGTTTAAGGGGGATGAGAATTCAGAGAAAGCGAATCAATGGATCCAAGAAGTGGAAAAGATCTTCGAGATAATAAACTGTCCGGCGGGAGTGAAGGTCAACTATGCCACTTATATGCTATTAGGGGATGCTGAATACTGGTGGAGGAGTGCTAGATTGTTGATGAGATCGGCTCATGAGGAGGTGAACTGGGAATCATTCAAAAGGAAATTTTTAGACAAATACTTCCCAATGATTTCCTAAAACTGCATCAGGGAAACATGATCGTGGGCGAATATGCTGCTAAGTTTGAATCACTATCAAGGCACTTCCGATTCTTCCGTGAAGAGATTGATGAACCATTCATGTGTCATCGTTTCCAAGACGGGATAAAGTATGAGATTCAAGACTCTGTCTTGCCCTTGGGAATTCAACATTTCCAAGTTCTTGTGGAAAAATGTAGGGAAGTTGAGGATATGAAGAATAAGAGGGCTAACCAAGGAGGGAATTTTAGTGCATGAGGGCCTAGTCGGGTGAATTACCAGAACAACAAGGGGAAGGAAGTTGCTAAACCTTATAATCGACCACAGAATAACAACGGTGGGCAGAATCGTCCATGGAACAAGAATTTCGGGAGACAATTGGGACGAGTGGTTCGATGTTTCCGATGTGGCGAAGAGGGACATTATGCTAATGAATGTACCTCTAAAGGACCGGCGTGCCATAATTGCCAGAAGCTAGGGCACTTTGCAAGGGATTGCACAACTCCGAAGGTGGAACCAATTGTGAATATAACCAGGGCAACTCGTCCTATAGCTAGAGGACACATTTATTGTGTGAGTGCTGAAGATGGGAATCCATCTGACAATTTGATTCAACGGGACTGTGAGATTGCAGGTAACACTCTAACTGCACTTTTTGATTCGTGGGCAACCCATTCCTTCATTGCTATGGATTGTGTGAATTGATTGAAGTTATCTGTGTCTGCTTTACCTTTTGATTTGGTTGTCTCCACACCTGCTAATACTTTGACAGTAAATTTTGCATGTTTACATTGTCAAATAACTATTCAGAATAGGGATTTCTTGGTTAATTTGATTTGTTTACCTCTATAATCACTCGATGTCATTCTCGATATGGATTGGATGTTTACCATTATATGATCTTGGATTGTGCTCGTAAATTGGTTCTTTTCCCTGAACCAGGAGTTGTTAAGTATTTAGCCGCTAACAAACTCCGAGTGTCGCTAAGTGAAGGGACTCATGAGTTTTTGTCTCTGGCTAATGTGAAGGCAAAGATAAATGTGAACATAGAAGATGTGATACTTGTCAATGAGTACCGGGATGTATTTCCAACGGAAATCCCAGGATTGCCATCGATAAGAGAAGTGGAATTTTTCATTGATTTGCACCCAGGAATCGGACCTATTTCAATGGCACCGTATCGAATGTCGCCATTAGAATTAAATGAGCTCAAAGGTCAAATTGAAGATTTGTTGAAGAAGAAATTTATTAGACCAAGTGTATCGCCATGGGGAGCTCCAGTTTTACTAGTTAAGAAGAAGGACGGAAGCTCGTGTTTATGTGTGGATTATAGACAGCTTAATAAGGCAACTGTTAAGAATTGTTATCCTTTGCCACGCATCGAAGATTTAATGGATCAATTGAGAGGGGCCGCGATATTCTCGAAGATTGACTTGAAGTCGGGTTGCCATCAGATTCGAGTAATGGAAGGAGATATTCAGAAAACTACTTTCATGGACTACATGAACATAATCTTTAATTCATTCCTTGATAAATTTGTTGTGTTGTTTGTTGATGATATATTGATTTATTCAAGAACTGAAGAGGAGCACGGAGAACATTTACGTCAAGTTCTTGAGATTTTACGCGAGAAGCAATTGTATGCCAATTTGTCAAAGTGTGAATTTTGGCTAGAGAAAGTGAATTTCTTAGGACATGTGATAACCAAGGAAGGAATCATTGTAGATCCGGCTAAGATTGAGGCGGTTCTTGCATGGAAACAGCCTCAGATTGTCACTGACATACGAAGTTTTGTAGGACTGGCAGGGTACTATAGGAGGTTTATTGAAGGTTTTGCTAAGATTGTGACTCCATTGACAACACTTACTAGAAAAGAGCAACCGTTCGCATGGACAGAGAAGTGTGAGGAAAATTTTCAATTAATAAAGAGAAAATTGACGACCTCGTCAGTATTGGTGTTAGCGCAATCAGATGAACCCTATGAAGTTTATTGTGATGCATCTCACCAAGGGTTGGGATGTGTTCTGATGCAACACAAGAAAGTTGTAGCTTATGCCTCAAGGCAATTGAAGATTCATGAGAGAAACTATCCTACTCATGATTTGGAGCTTGTTGCGGTTGTTTTTGCATTGAAGATCTGGAGGCACTATTTATATGGGTGCACGTTCACAGTGTTCAGTGACCATAAAAGTTTGAAATATTTGTTTGATCAGAAGGAATTGAACATGCGCCAGAGACGATGGATGGAGACTCTCAAGGATTTTGATTTCACACTGCACTACCACCCTGGGAAGGCCAATGTAGTGGCTGATGTGATGAGCAGAAGAAGTGTATCGGTGTCTTCTACAATTATGGCTAGACAACAAGAGTTGTGGGAAGCTTTTAGAGACCTACACTTGAACGTAGAGTTTGCACCGAGAATTTTGAAATTCGGAATGATTAAGATTTCGAGTGGACTACTTGAGGACATTGCAAATTCTCAAGATGACGTCTTGATTCAAGAGAAGAGGAACCTAATAGTGCAAGGGAAGACAATTGAGTTTAAGACCGTGATCCGAAGTTCACATCACATTTTTGGGGAGCATTGCACAAAGTGTTGTAAACGAAACTACGATTGAGTTCAACTTACCATCCACAAATGGATGGACAGACTGAAAAGACGAATATGTCCCAGAAAGATCTGTTGAGAGCCTGTGTATTAGATGATAGAGGAAGTTGGGATGATGTACTTCCGTTGATTGAGTTTACCTACAACAATAGTTTCCACGCAAGTATTGGAATGGCACCATATGAGGCTTTATATGGACGCAAGTGTCAAACGCCCTTGTGTTGGTATAAGGACGGTGAAAATATGATTGTCGGACCAGAGATGATGGAACAGACTACGACTAAAGTAAGGAAGATCAAGGAGAAAATGAAGATTTCACAAGATCGTCAGAAGTGTTACGCAGACAAGCGTCGCAGACTGTTAGAATTCGAATAGGGTGACCATGTGTTTCTAAGAGTCACACCTACTACTGGAGTCGGTAGAGCATTGAAATCGAACAAGTTGACTCCGAAATTCATTGGACCATATCAGATTTCTGCACGAATTGGGCCCGTTGCTTATCGGATTGCATTGCCTCCGATGCTGTCCAATATTCATGACGTGTTTCATGTGTCACAATTGAGGAAATATCTTGCAGATCCATCTCATGTGATCGAACCAGACACGATTCAACTGAAGAATAACCTGTCATTCGAAGTACCACCTGTGAGAATTGATGACAGGAAGATTAAGCGATTGAGGACCGAGGATGTTTCGTTGGTCAAGGTGATTTTGAACCCAATTACTGGAGATGGGACTTGGGAACTGGAAAGCAAGATTAGAGAAGAACACCCAGAGTTATTTATCGACGCATAGTTTCAAGGACGAAACTAATTTTAGGGGGGTAGTAATGTAAGACCCATAATTTTAAATTATATTTTATGTATTTTAGTGGATTTAGGTATTGAACTCAAGGGCTTTTTAGCCAAGTTATTAATATTTTTGGAGTTTAAATGACCAAAAAGATATTTTTATGCCCGATTAGAATTACTCATCGACGAATAAATTAAATTAACTGCAGTCAATCTTTTATGAAGAATTTAATGCGTTATGGGTGAAATGGTAATTTAACAAATATCTAGATATTTTGAGATATTTGTTAAAAGTAATTAAAAAATATAAATATATATATATATATATATATAAATAATTGTTTGGGGAGAAAGGAAAGAGGATAGAAAGAAAAGGATATAAAGAAATAGAAAGGAAGGAAAAAGAAAGAAAGGAAAACTGAAGGAAAACAGAAAACATTTTCCATCTCCTTCCTCTCACTGCCTCGCGAAACCCACTTCTCCCTCCTTCTCCATTTTCATTTTCTTTGCTTCCTTTTGTTCAAGAATAGAAACCCAAGGCTGGGTGGGTGATAGGACAAGGATTTTTCAACTTCACTATTCCTCTTTGATTCGAATACGAAGAAAAACAGTGTTAGGGATTTCAAAACCGTCAAACACAAACCTCCCCGTTTCATCTAGATCTAAGCTTCGTTTCGCAAAGAGATAGAAGGGAAAGTTACTCACCGCTATGCTACGGTGCTAGGGGACCAACTTTGGAAGCGACGTTGCGAGCGGAGATTTTACCGGATTTACTCATGGTACTGTAATCGCACGTTAAAGCTAACGTGAAGGTAAGGGCTCCTTCCAAATATTTAGTTTGCATTTAGGGACTTATCTGTGGTTGTGTGGAAAAGAATTTGTTAGGGTTGGAGTGTTGATTTAGGGAAAAAGAATTTAATGCTTTATGGGTGAAATTCTAATGTGGGGTTTTGGTGATATTGATGAATGTTTCGCGGAAAATGAATTTAACTCATTTATGTATGATATTGAGTAAATGAAACTTGTTGTGTTTGAGTGGTGGGTTGTGTTGATTTGTGTCGTCGTATTTGACGTGTTCTTAATTAATACTGATGAAATTTGATATGTGTATGGTTGGATTTTGTGGAGAAATGAATTGATGTGTTTTGGTGTGAATCGTGGATTGAATTTGATAATATGTTTGAGTTTGTTTTGTGTGGAATTTGAAAACCATTAAGTTAAACGAGTATTAAGAATGGGGAATCTCTTAATGTCTTGTTTACTTAATGTGTGTTTGTGAAAATCGTTTAAGTTAAATGAGTATTAAGAATGGGGAATCTCTTAATGTCTTGTTTACTTAATATTTGTTGTGAAAATCGTTTAAGTTAAATGAGTATTAAAAATGGGGAATCTTTTAATATCTGCATTTACTTAACGATTGTAGTGGATAGAGTCAGGGTATGCTCAAGCAGTTCATAGTGATAGTGGTAACTGAGATGATGCCATATGATTTGTTGGTTCATCTCATCCATGGGAAACAAGATGATTCCATGTGATTTGTTGGTTCGTCTTGTCCATGGGCCACAAGATGATTCCATGTGATTTGTTGGTTCATCTTATCCTTGCGGGGATTGTCGCGTCAAGATGATTCCATGTGATCTGTTGGTTCATATTGCCTGTGTTGGGATTGTCGAGTCAAGGTGATTCCATGTGATTTGTTGGTTCATCTTGTCTGTGTTGGGATTGTCGAGTCAAGGTGATTCCATGTGTTTGATTCAAGTTTATGATTGAGTGGTTGAACTTGAGATGTCATTGTGATTGTATTGATTTTTCTAAGAGTTAAGTTTTGGAATTGTGTGATAGCATGTTTGATTGCGAAACTATTTCGAAGCTCATAATGTCGTGGTGATTGTGTGGGAATTGCTAAGTGTTAAGATTTAGAGTTGTGTATGAATGTGATTGAGTTAGTTTATGTATTTTTGGAAGAATATGCAGGGAAATCGAATTCCCAATCAATTGCTTGAGTTACAGGGACTTCGCTTATTTGACAAAATCGATTTTCCAATTGATTTTATAATATGTTTTTCCAAACCATTTAAGAAATCGATTTGGAAATTGATTTGGCCATCCAAGAACTCAGCAAAACTGACAAAATCGATTTGGCCATACAGGAACTCAGCAAAACTGACAAAATCGATTTGGAAATCGATTGGCTCAGTAGAAATTCTTATTTTGAGTTAGATAATCGATTGCTCAATCGATTTAACAATGTTTTGGTCAGTAATGTATTACTTGATGAATTGAGAACTTTATTTTGATTTCATTTTGATTTGGTAAGCGTTGTATGAACTTTTAGCATATGGAAAACCCTTTTAAGGTGCATGCTAAGTGGAAAGGTTATTTGTGCATTTAAAAACATAAATGTTAGGTGTTAACTGTTAATTTCGGTTGGTGACCTTTACAACTATTGTGGAAATCTTGGCTTTGCCCTCAGATGAGAGCCAGGACAATCCTACCGGTTCGTACCCAACGGATGGGAATGTAGATGGGAATGCTTGACTAGAGCTATGTTAGGAAGATCTTACGGGGCGCGTGAAGATCACTCAGGTTGTATAGCTATAGTTTTTTTTGGTAGAATGATCAGATTAGGATGACATAGAGGGAACAAATGTCTTTCTTTTAGATTACGTTTATTTTGAACTGGAAAACTGTACCTTTACTAATATTGTCAGCTTGACATCTTATTTGAATGGGTTCCATGTATTATTTGTTGTTGTGTAAATACTTTGGATTCATGTTTCAAAAGAATTATTCCACTGCGTATTACAAAGGTATTACCCTTATTTATTTACTCTGTTTTATTTAATTTCTTTTGAAAAAAAAAATACACCATCGCTTTGAAAATCGGGGTGTTACAAGATCAAAACAATCGATTACTTAGTCGATTCACTTTCATTGACATAATCGATTTGGCAATGGGCTAAATTCACCCTATAACTCAGACATTTATTTCAATCGATTTGCCAATCGACTTGACTTGTCCCAGTAACTCAGATATTTAGTTAAAATCGATGTGCCAACCGATTATGCAATATGTTTCTGATAAATGATGAACTAGTTCATTCATGCAATCAATTACCTAATCAATTACTGCAAAGCTTGCAACTTAAGAAAAGTATTTCAATCGATTGTCCAATTGATTTCTTTAATCACAGAATACAGGTCTGATGAAAAACATTTTAGTAATCGATTTCTCAATTGATTGACTCAGTGAAGCTTTGTTCTGTGAATTAGAAAATCAAATTAACCAATTGATTTGCAAATCGATTGTCCAATTGATTTCTTTTAATCACAGAACACATGTCTGATAAAAACATTTAAGTAATCGATTTCCCAATCAATAAACTTATTGAAACCTTCGTTTTGTGAATCAGACAATCGATTTACCAATCGATTTACTAGTTGATTTATTAACACACTTATTTTATAATTTCAGTTTTAATTGACAAATATTAGATGTGTGAAATCATAATGATGAATCTACCTAATAAACACCATGAATACTAGACAAATTTGCACATAATCTTTAAGCCTTGTATAATATCATCAATCTTTGCTTGATTGCTTGAGATCCAAGATTTGTCCATGTGTAGTGTTTGATTCTTTCACATAATCTTCAAGCCTTATGATATGATCAATCTTTGCTTGATTGATTTCCTGAAATGTATCTCAACTTACACTTTTAGATTAATCAGATAATGCATATAAATTGTATGTTTGGAAGTTATATCAAAATCAATGTCAAGAAGGCATATATCTTAAAATCTCCCCCTTTTTGATTAAATGACAAACATACAATTTAACTTTGAGTTTACATTTCAAAACTTAACTTTATAATAACTATTATTTAAAAACTCCCCCTAAATTATAGACTTCATAATTCATTTTAATTTCAAATTTCATTTCAACATTAAAACTCCCCCTAAATTATAGACTTCATAATTCATTTCAATTTCAAGCACAAGCACAATTTAAATTCATTCAAATTTGGTGTATCAGAGCACATATTCAAGTTTGGAATCAGAATAATCAGAACACAGTATCAGAGCACATAAGAGCACAAAAGAGCACAAGTTATTCAAATTCATTCAAATTTGGTACCAGAGCATTTATCCAAATTCTGTATCAGAGAATTCATCATTGTATCAGAGCATTCATCAGATCACATATCAGATTGGTATCAGAGCACAACATCAGATCACATAAGCACAAGTTAAATTCATCCACCAAATTTTAGTATCAAAGCACAAGAGCACAAGTTAAATTTGATCAAATTCTCCCCCTTTTGTCATTATATTCACAAAGAAAATACAATTACAAATCAACAAAGAAAACAAAAACCTAATCAACTAGTCTAGGGTTGTTCCTCATTATCACCAATGGGAGAGGTAGAGGCTGCTCTATTAGCCTCAGCAAGTGTCTCCTCACCATGAGGTTCAGAACTATCAAGGTTAATAGGGTTTGTTTCTTCAGTTGCTTGGTTGCCAATGTCAACTATGTCTTCAAAAGACATCTTAAGACCCAAATGGTCTTGGATGGCATCAACATCTTGAACAATTGAGTTGAGAGTTGTTTGGAGTTTCCTAAGTGAGGCTTCCACTTTAGCATTATGAGCAGCCTGAGACTCCATAAATTCCAGCAACTTAGCTAAAACCTCAGATTGGTTTTCAGCTGGCTCAACTTGTTCAGCATTGATGGAGCCCTTGTCCAAATACCATTGATTCTCTTCAATTGCATTTGGTTGACAATTAATTCACCAAATATTTGAGTTGTCTTTATTGATTCTTCATTGACAAACGAGATTTTGAAGTGTCTTAGAATCTTGGTTATTAGCTGAGGGTAGGGGAACATCTGCTTTTCTTGTGTTGTTTCCAACATCTTCAGCAGCACAATGCATGCCTAACTCATCTTGAGTTCCTTGTATAGGCCCAAAAGAAGAATAATGTCCAGCTTCTGGACTACAGCATGGTTCCCTGATCTAGGTACCAACATCCTTGTTAGCACATACATCAGCATCCTATGCTGGACCTTCATCTAACTGATTGGTAGGGATATTTTTTCCACAAATCCTTCAACCATCAGGTCTTGAATAGTTGTACCTCTGTCTACTGATTTTTCCCAAGCATAGCTTCTCCATAGAAGGGCAGTCCTGAAAACTTGGAGAACTCTTTAAAGGACATAGAAATTTTCTTCCCTTTAACTTCAGACTCAAAACTAGTGTCTGTGAGGGTGAAGTTAGAGTAGAAGGCTCTAATCAGTCTTGGATAGATTTCCAAGGGGCAGGAGAGGAAATCTACCAAACCATGAAATCTTAGATGGTTTTGGAAAGTAAACCCGTTTGCATCAAAGTAGGAAAAATCCAGAGTTCTTGCCTCATGGATTTTCCTCTTTAGAAATGCAGGGGATAGAGCAAAGTCGTCAACAGTTTTACCTTTGGAAAGTTGAGGCTTCTTTGGCTGAGGAGAAGAAATGGTTTTCTTCTTCTTTTGGGTTGGCTCTTTCATTGCATCACCCATTAGCTTTTCAGTTTGAGGAACCTTCCGCTTCTTGGTTTTTCCTTGATCAATGGCAATGGCTTTCCATTTATCCTTTGCCATAATCTTGTGAGTGGGTACATACACTCCTTTTGCAGGAGGGGAAGTAGGTGGAGGAGAAGGTGTTCTTCCACTAGAGGTTGAAGAAGATGGGGTTTTATCACTTGTTTGCTTCACTCTTGCCATTTGAGAGATTTAGGAAGTTTGAGAAGTTTCAAGGAATCAGAGAAATCAAGTTTGGAAAGAGGTTGAGAGGTGTAAATTCGATTATCGTGTTTTATATTTTGACAAGCAGAATGTCTTTTCCCTTTGTCTTTATAAAGAGTGTTTTATCAACATTTCCTCTTAAAAAATTATGTTGTATACCAAGCTCTTGGAGCTTGTTTCAATCCATAGAGAGCTTTTGTTAGTTTATAAACATGGTTTCGAAAAGCAAGATCCTCAAATCCTGGAGTTTGACTAACATAAACCTCCTCTTGGATATCTCCATTCAGAAAAGCACTCTTTACATCCATTTGATACAATTTAAAATCTATGATACAAGCATAAGCAAGCAAAATCCTAATTGCTTCTAATCTGGCTACAGTCGCATAAGTTTCATCATAATCAATACCCTCCTCCTGGTTGTATCCTTTAGCAACTAGTATAGCCTTATTTCTTGTGATTACTCCATTCTCATCCATCTTATTCCTAAACACCCATCTAGTTCCAATAATATGTTTGTTTTCTAGTTTAGGAACTAAGATCCATACTTTGTTTTTCTCAAATTGATTAAGTTCTTCTTGCATGGCAATTATCCAATCATTTTCCAAGAGAGCTTCTTTTATAATCTTAGGTTCTACTTGAGAAACAAAGGCTTTGAAATTGCAGAAGTGTCTAAGAGATTTTCTAGTAACAACTCCTTTAGAAATTTCTCCTATGATGTTGTCAATGGGATGGTTTTTGTTAAACTTCCATTCCTTAAGTAAGTCATCTTCCCTTATAGATTCTATATAATCAATGTTAGTTGGAGGTGATGTTTCATTTGGTTCTGATTCTACAATTTCATCAAGGGAATCACCAACTATAAGAGGGGTGCTGGTCAAGTTTTTAGTAAACATTTCATCAAATTCTACATGAACAAATTCCTCTATAGTTTTAGTTCTTTTATTGTAGATCCTATAGGCCTTACTAGATTGTGAATATCCTAAAAAAATTCCTTCATCTGTCTTAGAGTAAAATTTCCCTAGATGCTCTTTTCCATTATTCAGTATAAAACACTTGCATCCAAAGACTCTAAAATAGGCAATGTTTGGTTTTCTACCTTCGTATATTTCATAGGGTGTTTTTCTAAGTATAGGCCTAATTAGAACTCTATTTATCACATGTGTAGCTGTGTTTATTGCATCAGCCCAAAAGTATTTTGGAAGCTTAGAGTCATTAAACATTGTTCTAGCAAGTTCTTCCAGAGATCTATTCTTCCTTTCTACAACTCCATTCTGTTGTGGAGTTCTTGGGGCTGAGTAAATGTGGTAATTCCATTTTGTTCCAATAATTGTCAAAAGATTTATTTTGAAATTCTCCACCATGATCACTTTTGTGAGACAGAAAATAAGTCCATGTATATCTAGAGTAATCATCAACTTAAACATAGCCATACGGATTTCCTCCAAATTTTTTTACTTGAGAGGGACGAAATAGATCCATGTGAATTAATTGTAGAACTCTATTAGTTTCTACTAAGTCTATTGGTGGGAAAGAGGACTTGACCAATTTACTTTTCTCACAAGAGTCGCATAATTTGTCCTTAGTAAATTTTCTGTTTGGAAGACCTAGCACCAGTTGTTTGCTAACAAGTTTGTTAAGATGATCTATATGTATGTGAGCTATTCTCGTATGCCACAACCAATCTTCATCAGATTTAGATAACAAACAGCAAACATTATTTGCAGGCAAAGAATCAAGATCAATTAGGTATATATTATTTACCCTTTCACCTACCAATTTTATACTATCATCTTCCTTGTGCTCAAGTGTACAAGTATGTGATGTAAAATATACCTGGAATCCTTTATCGCAAAACTGACTAATGCTAAGCAAGTTGTGTTTCAAACCTTTTACATAGAGAACATCCTTGATTACCGTAGTTGATTTACTCCCTATGTCTCCAGCACCAAGTATTTTACCTTTGTTATTGTCACCGTACTTTACATATCCTCCATCTTTTAAATTTAGAGACAAGAATTTTGATTTGTCTCCAGTCATATGCTTGGAACATCCACTGTCTAGGTACCATGAGTGCGTTTTGGATGTCAAGCATATCTGCAAAATAGAATTCAGATTCTGGTTTTAGGTACCCAATTTAGATTGGGTCCTTGAGGGTTAGTTTCAATTACAGGTTTCTTTACTCTCCAAACTTGTTTCCATCCCTTGTTAGCAAGCTTTTTCAGTTTACAATTAAAAGATATATGTCCCTTTTTGCAACAAAAATGGCATGAAATAGCAGAGGATGTACTTTGAGTTGGTTTAATGAAAACATCATGACTTTGCTTTGATCTAACAAATTTATGATTCTTTTGAGCATTCCTATTTGGTCTATAGCCAATTCCAGATTTTTCACATGTGTACCTTTGGTTGCCAAGAAGAACATTTAGGTTGTTTTTACCACTAGTAAATTTTGCTAAATCAAATTGTAGTGATTCAACCTTTCTTTCAAGTTCATTAACACTAATGAGTCTATCATGTGCTTTCTTTTTCAAAAGTTCATTTGTGTATTCAAGTAACTTATGATCTTTTTTGATTTCTTCATACATCATGCACTGTTTTCTATCATTTTCTTAGTGCAGATCAATTGTTTGACTACCTTAATATGTTCATCATGCAATTCATTGAAAGCATCGTACAATTCTTCATAAGAGGGATTAGAGGTAGTACTTACATCGCTATCTGAATCTGAATATGAGTAAGTGTTGGCCATTAGACACAAGTTTGCTTCTTCTTCTTCTGAAGATGCAGAAGATTCTTCATCATTGTCATTCCAAGCTATGTAGGCTCTTTTAGTTTTTGAAGATTGTTGATCCTTGCCTTTAGCTTTCACAAACTTGTTTCTATTTTGCAGTTGAAAACATTCAGATTTTCTGTGGCCTATTTTTCCACATTCATAGCAGGTTGTCACATTTCTATCGTTTGTCTCATTCTTGCTAAAGCTTTTTGTCCTTGAACTGGATGGTTTCTTTGATTGGTTTCCTTTTTGTTTCAGAAACTTCTTGAACTTTGTAACCAACATTCCGATTTCAGGTTCTTTATAAGTTTCACTCTCGGAATCATCAATACATGTTTCTGGTTCAGATTTTGTTTGATGAGCTTGAGCTTTCAGAGATAGTCCCTTTCTTTTCTGATCAGTTTGCTCAGCCTCATTCAACCTGTGCAGCTCCATTTCATGTTCTTTGAGTTTTCCAAAAAGGGTGGCAATGGTCATGCTTCCAAGATCCTTTGATTCAGCTATTGCAGTGACCTTAGATTTTTAATGACATGTGTGAATCTTGTCTGCAAGTCATTAATTGACTCATCCTTCTTCATATTGAAGAGTTCATATTCATGCATCAGAGTGTTGGTTCTGGCCCTCTTGACATCAGTTGTGCCTTCATGAGTTTCTTAGAGTGTATCCCACATTTCATTGGCAGTTTTGCAATTTGATACCCTGAAAAACTCATCAGCACTTAAAGCAGAAGTTATTATATTTTTGGCTTTTGCATTATAGCCAACTTTTTTCTTATCATCATCAGACCAATCAGATATGGGTTTCAAGATTAATGATTCACCATTACCAGCAATTCTAGGCACATAAGGACTATTTTCTACTGCATCTAATATGTCAAAACCACTTGCCTCTAGAAAGATAAGCATTCTTTCTTTCCAGTACATATAAGCATACCCATTAAAGGCAGGGGGTCTAGCTAAAGAGGCACCTTCGCCCAAGAATTCAATAGAGGTCATTTTCTTTTTGAGAATAAGTCTAAAAGATCAGGCTCTAATACCAATTGTTGGTTAAATGGCCTCTATCCTTAGAAAGTTATACACAAGATTATTAACCAAATTATCCAATTACTTTCTAAGTGATGAACTTAATATTAAAACCAACTTGTTTAATATTAATTCCAATTTAACAGTGATAAATTCAAAAATTATTCAAAATAGAGATTCAAAAACACATGTATTATCAAGATCAAGAGTATAGAGATAGAGAAGTGTGCACTGGGGATTTTTATACTGGTTCGACTATTGATTCGATAGTCTACATCCAGTCCTAGAATCACTTACCGATTCCAGCCTTCACTAGAAATGATTTAAGTATGTTTACAAACTTTCCAACACTTCAATGCCTATAAATCTAACTCAACACCACTCTACAATAACAACCAATCTATCCTTAAGAGCTATTCGTCAAGCTCTAGCAAGATCAGATTGAGATCTCTTTTAGATGATCACAAACATCCTAAAAGATGACCACCAGTTTCACAATACTAGATTTCCATACTTTCTTTCTTTTACAAAGATTGTTCTTTCAAAAAGAACTAAGAACTAAGAACACTTGATTCAATCACAATGAATTCTCACACTATGTATTTGCCAATAATATTTGTGAGTTATAACAATTTCTCTCAAAGTGTAATTTTCGATTAGACAATGAAAACTTTCAGTTCTTTCTATATGCTCTAAAATGTTATGGAAATTGTGTTTGATTCAGTTTATATAGTTTTAGAAAAATTTCAGACAAATCGATTTCCCAATCGATTTTATTAATGTGTTTTACCAGCTCAATCGATTTCCTAATCAATTATCGCATTTCTTGTTTTTCTTGAATCTTGAAATAGATGAACTAATCGGTTTGATAATCGATTCTTTTAATGCATATATCAGTAACTGATACTCAATTCATATCAGAATCGATTGAATAATCGATTATAATTGTTTTGTTCAAATAGCGAGATCAAACCAATCGATTACTCAGTTGACTCACTTTCATTCACATAATCGATTTGGCAATGGGCTAAATTCTCCTTGTAACTCAGACATTTATTCCAATCGTTTTCCAATCCACTTGACTTATCGCAGTAACTCATATATTTAGTTAAAATCGATGTGCCAATCGATTATGCAATATGTTTCTGATAAATGATGAACTAATTCATTCATGCAATCGATTACCTAATCGATTAGTGCAAAGCTTGCAACTTAAGAAAAGTATTTAAATCGGTTGTCCAATCGATTTCTTTAATCACAGAACACAGGTCTAATGAAAAACATTTTAGTAATCGATTTCCCAATCGATTGACTCAGTGAAGCTTTGTTCTGTGAATTAGAAAATCGATTAACCAATTGATTTGCATCATTGGATTAACATTTAGGTTATTTTTTATCCTCCCAAGAGTTAATCTAGTCCATTTAGGGTTTTTAACCAATCTTATGCATTAAATAAGTATGTTTGTGTCATTGGATTAACTTTTACGTCATTTTCGTCCTCCTTAAGGTTATTCTAGTCCATTTAGGGTTTTTAACCAATCTTGTGCATCTCATAAGTTCGTTTGTGACATTTCATTAACATTTAGGTCAATCTCGTCCCCCCTAGGGTTATTCGACTGCATTTAGGGTTTTTAACCAATCTTGTGCATTCAATAAGTTCGTTTGTGACATTGGATTAACATTAAGTTCATTTTCGTCCTTCTAAGTGTTATTCTAGCTCATTTAGGGGTTTTAACCATTCTTGTGCATTGAATAAATTCGTTTCTATCATTGGATTAACATTTAGGTCATTTTAGTCCACCCTATGATTATTCTAGTGAATTTAGAATTTTTAACCAATGATGTGCATCCAATATGTATGTTTGTGTCATTGGATTAATATTTAGGTCATTTTGGTCATCCCTTGGGTTATTCTAGTCCAATTTGGAATTTTAACCAATCTTATGCATCCAATAAGTTCGCTTTTGTCATTGGACTAACATTTAGGACATTTTCTTCGTCCTAGGGTTATTCGTGTCCATTTAGCGTTTTTAACCAATCTTGTGCATCCTATAAGTTCATTTGTGTCATTGGATTAACATTTAGGTCATTTTCGTGCTCCTGAGTGTCATTCTAATCCATTTAGGATTTTTAACCAATCTTGTCAATCAAATAGAATTGTTTGTGTCATTGGATTAACATTTAGGTCATTTTCGTCCTCCCAAGGGTTATACTAGTTCATTTAGGTTTCTAAACCAATTTGATGCATCCAAAAAGTTCGTTTGTGTCATTGGATTAACACTTATGTCATTTTCGTCCCCTTCAGGTTTATGTCAGTCCATTTAGGATTTTTAATCAATATTGTGCATCTAATAAGTGTGTTTCTGTCATTGATTTAACATTTAGGTCATTCTCGTCATCCTTTGGTTCTTCAAGTCCATAAGTGATTTTTAACCATTCTTGTGCATCCTATAAGTATGTTTGTGTCATTGAATTTACATTTTACTAATTTTTCGTCCTCCCTAGGCTTATTCTAGTCCATTTATGGTTTTTAACCAGTCTTGTACATTCAATAAATTCGCCTGTGTCATTGGATTAACATTTATGTCAACTTCATCCTCTTAAGGGTTACTCTAGTCCATTTAGGGTTTTCAACCAATCTTGTGCATCCAATATTGGTGTTTATGTCATTGGATTAATATTAAGGTAATTTTCTTCGCCTCAAGGGTTATTCTAGTCCCTTTCGAGTTTTTAACCAATCTTTTGCATCCAATAAGTGTGGTTGGGTCATGAGATTAACATTTAGCTCCTATTTCATCCTTCCTAGAGTTATTCTAGTCCATTTTGGGTATTTAACCAATCTTGTGCATTCCATAAGTAGGTTTATGTCATTATATTAACATTTAGGTCTTTTACGTCCTCTTGAATTTTGTTCTAGTCCATTTCGGGTTTTTGATCAATCTTGTGCATCCAATAAATTCGTTTGTGTCGTTGGATTAAAATTTAGGTTATTTTCGTCATCCCTAGGGTTATTCTAGTCCAATAAGATTTTTTATTCAATTTGCTGCATCACAAAAGTTCCTTTGAGTCATTGGATTAACATTAAGGTCATTTTCGTCCGCGTGAGGGTTATTCTAGTCCATTTAGGGTTTTTAACTAATAATGTGCTTCCAATAAGTGTATTTAGGACATTCTCGTCATGCTTTGGTTATTCTAGTCCATTTTGGGGTTTTAACCATTCTTGTGTGTAACACCCTGTTTTTCAAAGCGAGGGTGTATTTTTTTTTCCAAAAGAAATTAAAATAAAACAGAGAAATAAATAAGGTAACACATTTGGATAAATAGTTAAGTCATTATAATTTACAAGCAGCGGAAAAAGTTCTCAAAATATGAATTCAAAATATTTACATAACAAAGGTGGTACAGTCTTCCAATTTAAAAATAAAAGCAACCCAAAAGAAAGACATATGTTCCCTCTATATCAACCTAGTCTGATCATTTTACAAAACAACTAAACACCCTGAATGATCTCCACGCGCCCCGTGAGATCCTCCTAACGTAGCTCCAATCAAGCATTCCCATCCGTAGGGTACGAACCGGTAGGATCATCTTGGCTCTCATCTGAGGGCAAAGCCCAGATTTCCACAATAGTTGTAAAGGGTCACCAACCGAAATTAACAGTTAACACTTAACATTTAAGCTTTTCAATGCACAAATAACCTTTTCAATTTATCAAACATCATAGAAGGATTTTCCACATGCTAAAAGTTCATGTAATGCTTGCCAAATATAAATGAAAACAAAAGAAAGTTCTCAATCCATCAAGTAATACATAACTCAAAATAAGATTTCCCACTAAGCCAATCGATCGGGGAAATCAATTTCCTAAAAGTTTTTAGTGAAAACTGAACTCTGGGCTTATATCAATCGATTGGGTAAATCGATTGACTCAATCGATTGGGTAAATCGATTTCCTAACAGACAGAGCCCCTGTATTGAATCAAATCGATTGGGCAAATCGATTTCGTGAAAGACAGAGCCCCTGTAATGAATCCAATCGATTTGGCAATTCGATTTCTTAAATGGTTTTGAAAAACATATTACAAAATCGATTGGGTAAATTGATTTCGTGAAAGACAGGGCCCTTGTAACTCATCAAATCGATTGGGTAAATCGATTTCCCTGTTTATTCTTTCAAAAATTCATAAACTAACTCAATCACATTCATACATAATCCCAAATCTTAACACTTAGCACTGATAACGCAATCGCTACAACAACATGAGTTTCGATATAGTATTGCAATTAAACATGCTATCACCAAATTCCAAAACATAACATTTAACACTTATGACACAATTACTACAACATCAGGAGTTTCGAAATGGTATTGCTATCAAACATGTTATCACCAAATTCCAAAACATAACACTTAACACTTATAACACAATACCCACACGGACAAAATGAACCAACAATTCACAATTTAACAGGGTGTAGTCTATCACGAACAAACACCTGTGCAGTCTCTCACGGACAAACACAATTCACCAGGCGTAGTCTCTCACGGACAAACCCCTGTGCAGTCTCTCACGGACAAACACAATTCACCAAGAAACGTAAGTCGTAAACGTACTGCCTATCACGGGCCCTACCGTTTACCAAGGTGCCACCTATCCCGGGTCTGCACAACTTACCAAAAATCGTAAACCATAAACGTACTGCCTATCACGGGCCCGTACCGTTTACCAAGAAACGTAAGTCGTAAATGTACCACCTATCATGGGTCTTTACTGTTTACCGAGGTGCCACCTATCACGGGTCTGCACAACTTACCAAAAAGCGTAAACCATAAATGTACTGCCTATCACGGGCCCGTACCGTTTACCAAGGTGCCACCTATCACGGGTCTGCACGGTTTACTAAAACAAACATTAAGTAAACGAGTCATTAAGAGATTCCCCATTCTTAATACTCATTTGACTTAAGCGATTTTCAAAACAAAAAATAAGTAAACAAGACATTAAGAGATTCCCCATTCTTAATTCTTATTTAACTTAAACAAATTTCAAAACAAACATTAAGTAAACGAGACATTAAGAGATTCCCCAATCTTAATACTCATTTAACTTAAGCGATTTTCAAAACAAACAATAAGTACACAAGCCATTAAGAGATTCCCCATTCTTAATACTCATTTAACTTAAGCGATTTTCAAAACAAACAATAAGTAAACAAGACATTAAGAGATTCCCCATTCTTAATTCTTATTTAACTTAAACAAATTTCAAAACAAACATTAAGTAAACGAGACATTAAAAGATTCCCCATTCTTAATACTCATTTAACTTAAGCGATTTTCAAAACAAACAATAAGTAAACAAGACATTAAGAGATTCCCCATTCTTAACGCCCAGTTAACTTAAGCGATTTTCAAAACAACATTAAGTAACCGAGACATTAAGAGTTTCCCCATTCTTAATGCCCAGTTAACTTAAATGATTTTCCAACAAACAAACACACATTAAGTAAACAAGACATTAAGAGATTCCTCATTCTTATTACTTATTTAACTTAATGGTTTTCAAATCCCACACAGAACAAACTCAAACATATTCACAAATTTATTACACAATTCACGCCAAAACACAACAATTCATTTCTCCACAAAATCATCTTTACGACGACATTAAGTAAACGCAGATATTAAGAGATTCCCCATTCTTAATACTCATTTAACTTAACGATTTTCACAACAAACATAAGCAAACAAACATATTAAGAGATTCCCCATTCTTAATATACTTTTGACTTAAACGATTTCCACAACAAAACATTCAGTAAACAAGACATTAAGAGATTCCCCATTCTTAATACTCATTTAACTGAAAACGATTTTCCAAAACAAACATTATGTAACCAAGACATTAAGAGATTCCCCATTCTTAACGCCCAGTTAACTTAAACGATTTTTCACAGACACACATTAAGTAAACAAGACATTAAGAGATTCCCCATTCTTAATTCTCATTTAACTTAAACGATTTTCACAAACTCACATTAAGTAAACAAGACATTAAGAGATTCCCCATTCTTAATACTCGTTTCACTTAATGGTTTTCAAATTCCGAACAAAACAAACTCAAACATACTTTCACATTCAATCCATAATTTCACACCAAAACACATCAATCAACAAACATCAAGTAAGAACACGCCGAATACGACGACACAAATTAACACAATCCATCACTCAAACACAACAAGTTTCATATACTCGAAATCGTACATAAATGGGTTTAAAATTCATTCTCCACAAAACATTACTTTAACCCTAACCAAATTCTTTTCCACACAACCACAAGTAAGTCCCTAAATGCAAACTAAAAGATTGGAAGGAGCCTTTACCTTCACTTTAGCTTTTTCGTTCGATTTCGGTACCGTGAGCAAATCCGGTAAAAATCTCCGCTCGCAACGCCGCTTCCAAAGTTAGCTCACTAGCACCGTAGTGTAGTGGTGAGCAACTTTCCCTTCTATCACTTCTTGAAACGACGCTTAGATCTAGATTGAACGGGGAGATTTGAGTTTGAATCCCTAATACCGTTTTTCTCCGTTTTCGAATCAAAGAGGAAGAGTGAAGTTGAGAAATCATTTCCCTATCACCCACTATCAATTTCGAAATCTAAGGAAGGAAAAGAAAGCAAAAACGAGCAACAATGGAGGAAGGGAGAAAAATGGTTTTCGCGAGGCAGAGGAGGAAGAAGATGGAATTCTGTTTTCTCTCCTTCTCTTTTCCTTTCTTCCTTTTTGTTTCCTTTCTATTTCTTTTCTTTTCAATTCCTTCCCTTCCTTTTCTATATATATATATTAATTATAATTAACAAATATCTCAAAACCTTTAGATATATATTAAATTATCCTTTCACCCAAAACGCATTAAACTCTTCGCAAAAGATTCACCACAGTTAAATTAATTTATTTATCGAAGAGTAATTCTAATTGGTATCAAAATATCTTTTTGATCATATAAACTCCAAAATATTAATAACTTGGCCAAAAAGCCCCTGAGTTCAATACCAAAAATTCATTAAAATACATAAAGTACACTTAAGAATTATGGGTCCTACATTGTGCATCGTATAAGTATGTTTGTGTCATTGGATTTACATTTCGGGCATTTTCGTCCTCCCTAGGGTTATTCTAGTCCTTATATGGTTTTTCACCAATCTTGTACATCCAATAAGTCCTCTTGTGTCACTGGATTAACATTTATGTCATTTTCGTCCCCTTGAGGGTTATTCTAGTCCATTTAGCTTTTTTAACCAATCTTGTGCATCCAATAATTTCGTTTGTGTCATTAATTTAACATTTAGGTCACTTTCGTCCTCCTAAGGGTAATTCTAGTCCATTTAAGGTTTTTTTACCCAATCTTGTGCATCCAATAAGTGTGTTTGTGTCATCGAATTAACCTTTAGGTGATTCTCGTCATCCCTAGGGTTATTCTAGTCCATTTAGGGTTTTTATTCAATCTTGTGCATCCAATAAGTTCGTTTGTGTCATTGGATTAACATTTAGGTCATTTCCTTCCTCTTGAATATTATTCTGTTAGACATATGTTCGTTTTTGACATTATTGACAAACATACATCATGAAATAAATCTGACATTGTGAACTGAGAAAAATTTCAGGAACAACAACTAAAACCTACAAACTTGAGACAATTGCTTGGAACTCAAGAAATCCACAAAAGCTTGAAGATCCATAAGCAAATCGATTTTGTAACAGGGTTGAATGATATTATGCAGTCTGGGATTAATCAATCGATTGGCAAAATCGATTTGCACATCTTCTGAAAAATCAAACAGGCTATCAATTGATTAGGCAAATCGATTGGTACATTTTTTAGAAAATAAATTGTGCAAGTCAAAGAGCCAGTTTGCCACAAATCAATTAGGCAGATCGATTGTTTAAATCACCAAGACTAAATTGATTGCTTACATCGATTAGACAAATCGATTGGTACATTTACTGAAATTAAAATGCGCAAGTCAGTGGCATGCCTTGCAAGCTAATCGATTTGGCAAATCGATTAATCCAATCACATCTTTATTTTTGTTTGTTTACATCGATTGACCCAATCGAGTGTGAATGTCCTAGGGCCAAACCAATGATTAATAAATCGACTAGGCAAATCGATTTACTAAAATAAGTTTCAAAATAACTTTGGTCTGGAACATACACAGTCGATTAGCACAATCTACGTATTTACTTCTTTTGAAATAAGTTTGGCATCAATCGACTTGGTACATCGATTGAGTGAACCAACTGATGAAATGTGCTTCAGACTTAAATCCACAATCGGTTAGGCAAATCGATTTGTGAAAATCACTGTGACCCTGAAACCAGTGAAATCGATTGACTGAAGCGTTTGGTACAAAAAGTTTTAGAAACAGAGATGACTGAAATGTTTGAATCGATTAAGTACATCGATTGTTTTGATCTCGTTGTTTGAACAAAACACTCCAAGTCGATTATGAACATCGATTCAAATATGAACATTCATCCATGTTTGAAGAACTCATTTAAAATAATCGATTAGTTAAATCGATTAGTTTATGCAGTTTCAAGATTCAAGAAAAACAAGATTCACGAAATCGATTTGATAAATTGATTAGTGTGCTTTATAACTTTAATGAATTGATTGGCCAAATCGATTCATATGTTGTTTTTCCTGAAACTATATAAACTGCTTTCATACTCTTCTTCTAATAATTCTCATAATTCTCAATAACTTTCATAACTTTTCACAACACACATGAGATAACTTTTGAAATCTTTGATACAAGATATAATACACAATTATACCACTAACTCTTTCTCAACTGATATCACTTTGAACATCTTTTTCAGCCATGAACAATCAACATTTGTGATCAATGAGGATTGAAAAAGATTGAATTACTTTGAGAAAATCCTGTTGTTACTGGTGGTGTTCTTCGGGGTTGAGGGTTGTCAACAAGAAGACACTTGACAGGATTCTTGGTCAAGTTTATGGGACTTAAACTTGGGAATTCAGAGAGGGAAAGATAGAACAGGTAGAATAGTTTAAGATTGGTGTGAGGCGCTGCGTAAAAATCTGTAAAATGATTCTAAGAAGTTCTATTGGAAAGGCTAAGATCTAGTTGGATCTTAGGACTAGATGTAGGTCGTCACGAGACGGCTGAACCAGTATAAAAATCTGCGTACACTTTTCTTTCCTTTATCTCGTTTAAATTTCTACAATTATTACGTTTCTGATATTGATTGAATGCATGATAAAGATTCTATGTTAAGTGACTTTGCATGATTAATTGTCTTAACATGATTGCATGAAAATCAACATCTTGAATAATAATTGTTTCTGATGCATTTCTCCATATATACCATGATCCATATAGTTTGACATTCATTAGAATTATTTATTAGGGACCTTGTTTAATTTGGTGTTTAGTAAATTTTGAATTTATTAAACTGTTGCGCATATTGTTAGAATAGGCATTATTCTGCATAATTCTTCCGCAAATAAGAGGTCGTATCCCCCAACAATTTGTATCAGAGCCTGCCTTTTTTTAAAAGAGTTGTTTTTCTCAAAAAAGGATCATGACTTCTGATTTTCTAGGAGAAGGTGCGTCATTAGCTAGGCCTCCTTCCTTTAACGGAGCCGCATACATGTATTGGAAACAACGCATGCTAATTTTTCTTGAAGCTAGTGGTATTGACATTCTAGATGCTGTAGAAAATGGACCGTTTTTGCCAACCATAGCAGGTTCTGGTGAATCAGCAATCCTAAAGCCTAAAAGTGACTGGACTGAGGATGACAAAAAGAAAGTTGGGTACAACGCCAAAGCCAAAAACATTATCACTGCAGCCTTGAGTCATGATGAATTCTTCAGAGTCTCAAATTGCAAGACAGCAAAACAAATGTGGGACACACTTCAGCAGACGCATGAAGGAACCACAGAAGTAAAGAGTGCTCGGATAAATACCCTCATGCACGAGTACGAATTATTTAGCATGAAGAAAGGAGAATCAGTAAACGACATGCAGACCCGGTTTACACACATAGTCAACAACCTAAATGCCTTAGGCAAGGAGATTGATAATGATCAGCAAATTAGCAAGGTGATGAGGTGTTTGACTAGGGAATGGCAACCAAAAGTCACTGCCATTGCAGAATCGAAAGATCTAGGAAGCATGACAATAGCTACATTGTTTGGAAAACTGAGGGAGCATGAAATGGAACTACATAGACTCAATGAAGCTGAGCAAGTTGACAGAAAACGAAAACGATTGCCGTTGAAAGCCCAAACACATCAGTCTAAATCTGAACATGAGAGCAGCTCAGATGAATCGAGCTGTGAGGATGATGAGGAACCTGAACTTGGGTTACTTGTCAAGAAGTTTAAGAAATTTCTGAAAAAGAAAGACAGTAAATTCAGAAAACAATCCAGCTCAAAGAACAATGACAGTAAGACAATCACATGCTATGAGTGTGGAAAAACTGGTCATATCAAGGCTGATTGTTACAAGCTGCAGAACAAAAACAGAAATTCCAAAACTAAAGGCAAGGAACCAGCTCAGAAAAACAGAAAAGCATATATTGCATGGACTGACAATGAAGAATCCTCCACATCTTTCGAAACTGAAGAAGCAAATATGTGCCTCATAGCTAACACAGATTCTGAATCAGAAAGCGAGGTAAGTTCTCAATATAATCCTTCTTTTGATGAACTACAAGATGCATTTAATGAACTGCATGATGAATATGTTAAATCTGTTAAGCAGTTAGTTAATACTAAGAAAATGCTTGAACAACAATGCATGTTGCATGATCAAATGAAAACTGATTATAGGAAGATTGAGGACTTGTGTGAACAATTGAAAAAGGACTCACATGATAAATCTGCCAAATGCATTGAACTTGAGAATTTTGTTGCATTATTGAAGTCTGATTTATTGAAATTCTCTAGTAGCAAGGATAAACTAAATGATATTCTTAGCAACCAGAGAAATGTCAATATAAAATTTGGACTTGGTTTTAACCAGAATATGCATGCTAATCAGAATAAGACTAAACATGGCATAGGATATATTAATGTTAAGCATAACCTGAAATTTGTGAAACCTAGCCACATGCATAATGTCTTTGTCAAACCAAAACAGTATGCATCCTCTGCTGTCACTTTTCATTTTTGTTGTAGAAAAGGATATTTTGTTTACAATTGCAAATTAAAAAGATTTGCCAATAGAGGATGTAAACAGATTTGGAAAATCAAGACAAAAGATGTTAAAACTGACCCCCTAGGACCCAATTTAAATTGGGGACCTAAATTGAGTTTCTGGTTTTATTGCAGGTATGCTTGAGATCCACTAAACACTAATGGTATCTTGATAGTGGATGCTCAAAGCATATGACAGGGGACAAGTCAATGTTTCTGTCCCTAAATTTAAAAGAAGGTGGATTTGTAAAGGGCAAGATATGCGGTGAAGGTAACATTGGCAGCGAATCAACTGTCTTATTAAAAATGTCTTATATGTGGAAGGGCTGAAACATAACCTTCTAAGTATAAGTCAGCTATGTGACAATGGTTTTCAAGTAAGCTTTTCACCACTTTCTTGCATAATTGAGAACAAGCATGATAAAAACATGAAATTGGTAGGTGATAGAATTAACAACATTTACATGCTGGATTTGACTGCTATGCCTGCTGATTATGTTTGTTGCTTATTATCAAATGCTAATGAGACATGGTTATGGCATAAACGCATTGCACACATTCATATAGATCATTTGAATAGACTTGTTAGCAAGCAGTTTGTCATAGGTCTTCCCAATAGAAAGTTTTCTAAGGATAGGCTGTGTGATTCTTGTGAGAAAAGTAAGCTTATTAAGTCTACTTTTCCCCCAATAGATATGGTCAAAACCAATAGAGTTTTGCAACTTATCCACATGGATTTGTTTGGACCATCCCAAGTGAGAAGTTTTGGAGGTAACCTGTATGGATTTGTGTTAATTGATGACTATTCTAGATTCACTTGGACTTATTTTCTGACTCATAAAAGTGACACATTTTCTGTTTTCAAAAAGTTTGCAAACTTAGTTCAAAATGAAACAAGTCAGAAAATTTTGTCCATCAAAAGTGATCATGGAGTTGAATTCCAAAATGATTCCTTTGATACTTACTATGAAGAGAATGGCATTCATCACATGTATTCAGCCCCTAGGACACCACAGCAAAATGGTGTAGTGGAGAGAAAGAATAGGTCTTTAGAGGAGTTAGCTAGGACCATACTGAAAGATTCAAATACTCCTAAGTATTTCTGGGCTGATGCGATTAACACTGCCACACATGTTGTCAACAGGGTTTTGATTAGGCCAATACTTAGGAAAACTCCTTATGAGTTGTACAAGGGTAGAAAGCCTAATATTTCCTACTTTAGAGTGTTTGGTTGCAAGTGCTTTGTTTTGAACAATGGTAATGAACACCTAGGCAAGTTTGATCCCAAGGCAGATGAGGGTTTCTTTCTAGGTTATTCCCAAACTAGCAAAGCCTATAGAATCTATAACAAGAGAACAAAAACAATAGAAGAGTCAGTTCATGTGAAATTTGATGAACTTTTTAAAGAAAACATGAACAACACTCCTTTCATTGTTGATGCTTCCTTGGATGAAGTTATAGAATCTGAACCTATAGAACTAAAGGAAACTACACCTCCAACAAACAGTGATTGTGTTGAACCTATTAGAATAGATGAGTTACCTAAGGAGTGGAAGTTCAATAGAAACCATCCCATAGATAACATCATAGGTGACATCTCAAAAGGAGTGGCAACTAGAAGGAACCTTAGACACTTTTGTAACCTTACAACCTTTGTATCTCAAATTGAGCCTAAGAACATTAAGGAAGCCTTACTAGATAGTGAGTGGATACTTGCTATGCAAGAGGAATTGAACCATTTTGAGAGGAACAAAGTGTGGCAGCTAGTACTGAAACCAGAAAACCAGCACATCATAGGAACTAGGTGGGTGTTTAGGAACATGATAGATGAGAATGGTGTCATAACTAGAAACAAAGCTAGGTTAGTGGCCAAGGGTTACAACCAAGAGGAGGGAATAGATTTTGATGAAATCTATGCCCCTGTAACTAGACTAGAAGCCATTAGAATACTCCTTGCTTATGCATGTATAATGGACTTTAAGCTTTATCAAATGGATGTGAAAAGTGCCTTTCTCAATGGTGAGATCCAAGAGGAAGTTTTTGTTAGCCAAACACCTGGTTTTGAAAATCCAGAATTTCCTAATCATGTGTACAAGCTAACAAAAACCCTCTATGGGTTGAAACAAGCTCCTAGAGCTTGGTATGAGAAACTTAGCAATTTCCTCATTTCACAAAACTTTTTGAGAGGAAATGTGGACAAGACACATTTCATACAAACTAATGGAAATGATATCTTGCTGGTCCAAGTTTATGTTGATGACATAATCTTTGGATCTACAAATGACAAGTTATGCAAAAATTTTGAAAATTTGATGAAAGGTCAATTTGAAATGTCAATGATGGGTGAACTATCATACTTTTTGGGATTTCAAATTAACCAAAGCAAGCAAGGTATCTTCATTAGTCAAACAAAGTATTGTAATGATTTGATAAAGAAATTCTCCTTTGATAGCTTCAAAGGAAACCTTTTAGATAGAGATGAAATAGGAAAACCAGTGGATGTTACTAGGTATAGAGGCATGATAGGATCATTGCTCTATCTCATAGCAAGCAGGCCTGACATTATGTTCAGTGTTTGCATGTGTGCGAGATATCAATCAAATCCTAAAGAGTCTCACCTTAGTGCAGTTAAGAGGATTTTCAGGTATTTAGTTGGAACTAGGAGCCTCAGGTTATGGTATCCTAAGGGATCAACTTGTTCTTTGGTTGGTTATTCGGATTCAGATTTTGCTGGATGCAAACTGGATAGGAAAAGTACCACAGGTACTTGTCATTTGCTAGGCAATTCACTTGTATCTTGGTTCAGCAAGAAACAAACCACTATTGCTTTGTCAACAGCTGAAGCTAAGTACATTGCAGCTGGAAGTTGTTGTGCCCAGATCATGTGGATGAAACAGCACTTGTTAGATTTTGGTGTGGACTTAGGAACTGTTCCCATCTTGTGCGACAACACAAGTGCGATCAGTATCACTAAGAACCCAGGTATGCATTCCCGGACCAAACATATCGAAATTCGACATCATTTCATCCGAGATCAGTTTCAGTGTGGAAACATCAAGTTAGAGTACGTCAACACAACTGAGCAGTTAGCAGACATATTCACCAAAGCATTGCCAAAGGACAGCTTCCATCACATTAGGATGAAACTGGGCATAATAGATCCTAGTCAGATCTAAGTTATGTGTCTAATCGACTGGGTAAATCGATTATCATGTGGATACACAGGAAAATGTCTTTATAAAATCGATTGCCCTAGCCGATTTGACCCATAATATGTCTATTTTCTCAAGTTATATACTCGAAATCGATTTGGTAAGTCGATTTGATATCCCCAGGAAGCTTCAGATGTTCTTAGTTTTCCAGTTCAATCGATTATGGAATTCGACTGACTTCATGTTATAGTGGTTAAAGAATCGATTTGGGAAATCGATTAGTTTGGACCCAGACTTCAAAATTGAAGAATTCCTCCTGACTCTGCCTCGAAATCGATTTGGAAAATCGATTGTTTTAAATATGTTTGAAATCTTCATTCAAAATGATCGATTTGGATAATCGATGTTGATTCAACTTAGCCCCTGGACTGATATGAAAGATTTCTGAACAAGCTCGAAATCGATTTGGGAAATCGATTGTCAGAATTGGTTTGAGATTTTCATTTAAAGGATCGATTTGGGTAATCAAAGCTGAGACAAGTTAGCTTCTAAACTGATATGAAAGATCTCTGAGCAAATTCGAAATCGATTTGGAAAATCGATTATCTGAACTTGATTGAGTTTTTCACTCAAAAGAATCGATTTGGGAAATCGATGCAGAGATGGAATCCTACCTGGACTGTTATTTGAAGTTTCTGAACTGATACAAAATCGATTGTAACAATCGATTAGGTAACTATGGAAATCGATTTGGGTAATCGACTGACTTTATTACCGTTACGTTTTTTACTAGCCGTTACACACCCGTTATTTTGATATTTCCCAGCAACGTAACTAAATCGATTTGACCAATCGATTTGCATACCCAGCAGTATAAAAGGAACAGTTTCAATCGAACCCTAACATTGATTTCCTCAGTATTCCAACATCCAAACCTCTGAAAATCACTACTTTTTCTCTGTTTTGATCCATACCAACTTCCATTTCACTTATACTACCTCAGAATCACTCTCTAATCACTTACAATGGCAAGAGTAAAGAGAACATCTCCTTCTACTCCATCTCCTTCTTCTTCTTCAAGTGGAAGAACTCCATCTCCTCCACCCACTCTTTCCAAAAGGGTTCCTATTCCTACTCACAAAATTGCAGCACAAGATAAGGGCAAAGGTGTTGCAATAGATCAAGGAAAAACTAAGAAGAGGAAAGAGCCCCCAGCTGAGAAATTGTTATCTAATGCGATGAAGGAAATATCGCATAAGAAAAAGAAGAAAAAGGATGCTTCTTCTACGTCACATAAGAAGACAACACCACAAAAAAAGTCGACATCACAACAGAAAACTCCTGCTCCTCAAAACAAGCAAGCTGAGGAATTTAAGCTTCCTCCGGCGTTCGTCAAAAGAAAAATTCATGAAGCACGTGTACTGGATTTTAACTACTTCGACAGTGATGGTTTTACGTTTCAAAACCATCTTCGGTTTCATGGATTGGAAGATTTCCTGTCCTGCTCACTTGACTCTTATCCGAACCTGATTCGAGCATTCTACGCTACGTTCAAGATGACAGATACAGGCTTCAAAGCAATGGTGAAAGGGAAGAAAATCTCCATGTCTTATGAGGAGTTCTCGAACTTGTCGGGAATTCCTTACCATGGAAACTCGGTTGATGGCAGGACCGAAGCCGACGCTGCTGACGAAGGATGGGAAGAGTCTCTGGAGAGGCAAGCAGCTGTGTAGGACCTAATGGTTGAAGGGTTTGTGGAATCAATTTCACTTCCAATTGGCCAGATGAATGTTCAGCATCGAATGCTGATGTACGCGCTCACCCGGATGCTTGTCCCGCGTTCCGGAAATCACACAGTTGTCCAACGGTTGGACATTGTGTTACTGTGGGGTCTATGCAAAGAGCTCATGATGAGTTGGGCATGGATCGTTCTTCGACACATGTAGGAAGCAGCGCAAGGAAAGCTGGTGCTTCCGTATCCACAATTAATCACAAAAATTCTCACTCACTTCAAGGTATCTTTCAAGGGTGAAGAAATGTCCAAGACCATTCTAACATTTGGTGAATCCATCGTGAACCAAATGCAGCTGCGCAAAGTGAATGGCTTTTGGAGACGACCTCAAGCCAGTGCTGAACAAACCCAGCAAAGTGTTGAACCACCAGCTACTGAGTCAGTTTCAGCAGGGTCTGAGGTGCTCACCAAACTGCTTGAATTTATGGCAGCGCAAGCGGCTCACAACGCCAAGATGGAGGTGTCGAATGAGAGAATGGAAGCTGCGATCCAGAAGATTCAATCTGATCAGAACCAGATTGCACAAGATGTGGCAGTAATTCATGAACATCTGGGCATTAAGTTGTCTTTCAGTGATGTTGCTGAAATTGGAAGACAAGCGGCTGAAGAACCAACTCCGACACACTTAGATGTTGCTGAAACTCATGATGAGGAGACACCTGCTGAGGGTAATACAACGGTCTCAGCCTCATCCCCAGATAATAATGAGGGCCAACAAACTCTAGATGTTTAGGACTTTAGTTTTCTTAGTTGTTTTGTTTTCTATTTTTGCTCTTTTCTGTGTAATGTTTCAGTTGGATGTAATTGCTTTTTGATGAATGGATATATTAGTTGAGTTTATTGATCATATTGACTGCTGCATTTCATTTTTGATAATTTCTAGTGCGTGCCATAATCTGTTTCTGTTTATTGATCTGATACAAGTTGTTTTTACTAAGGATTATGATCATACTGAATTTACTGCTCTTGTTACTAATCTGTTCAAGTTTCATTGTATAGCAGCATTCAGTTTTCAGGTTTGCTACCAACTCAGGGGGAGCAAACTTCTGATTCTTCTCTCTTTTACCTCTTTTTGACTTAACTGACAAAGGGGGAGAGAAATTTATAACTTGTACTAACTTTATGCTATGATACTCTATGATAGCAGTGTTTTTTAATATGCTCTGATATTATACTAACATTTCTAATTTCAGTAGTACTTTTTGCAAATTACTCGGATACGCAAATTACTCTGATACGATATGTTATTGTCTGTTTTAGCTCTAACCCTTATTTCACTATATGTAAAGAATGGTACTCGTATTTAGGGGGAGCTTCAATAGATTGTTATTATTACAATGTATTCCTTTGAAATGTTTCTCAAGTTAAAATTGCATGTTTGTCACTTAAATCAAAAAGGGGGAGATTGTTAGACATATGTTCGTTTTTGACATTATTGACAAACATACATCATGAAATAAATCTGACATTGTGAACTGAGAAAAATTTCAGGAACAACAACTAAATCCTACAAACTTGAGACAATTGCTTGGAACTCAAGAAATCAACAAAAGCTTAAAGATCCATAAGCAAATCGATTAGTAAAATCGATTTTGTAACAGGGTTGAATGATATTATGCAGTCTGGGATTAATCAATTGATTGACAAAATCGATTTGCACATCTTCTAAAAAATCAAACAGGCTATCAAAATCGATTTGCACAATAGGTTAGGCAAATCGATTTGTGAAAATCACAGTGTCCCTGAAACCAGTGAAATCGATTGACTGAAGCGATTGGTACAAAAAGTTTTAGAAACAGAGATGACTGAAATGTTTGAATCGATTAAGTACATCGATTGTTTTGATCTCGTTGTTTGAACAAAACACTCCAAGTTGATTATGAACATCGATTCAAATATGAACATTCATCCAAGTCTGAAGAACTGATTTAAAATAATCGATTAGTTTATGCAGTTTCAAGATTCAAGAAAAACAAGATTCGCGAAATCAATTTGATAAATCGATTAGTGTGCTTTATAACTTTAATGAATTGACTGGCCAAATCGATTCATATGTTGTTTTTCCTGAAACTATATAAACTGCTTTCATAATCTTCTTCTCATAATTCTCATAATTCTCAATAACTTTCATAACTTTTCACAACACACATGTGATAACTTTTGATATCTTTGATACAAGATATAATACACAGTTATACCACTAACTCTTTCTCAACTGATATCACTTTGAACATCTTTTTCAGCCATGAACAATCAACATTTGTGATCAATGAGGATTGAAAAAGACTAAATTGAGAAAGATTGCTTTGAGAAGAAGGAAGATCAAGAACTTTGTATAATTGATATGTTTCAATTTCTGTAAATCACTTTCTGTAACCAAATTACTTTGAGAAAATCCAGTTGTTAGTGGTGGTGTTCTTCGGGGTTGAGGGCTGTCAACAAGAAGACACTTGACTGGATTCTTGGTCAAGTTTATGGGACTTAAACTTGGGAATTCAGGGAGGGAAAGATAGAACAGGTAGAATAGTTTAAGATTGGTGCGAGGCGCTGTGTAAAAATCTGTAAACTGATTCTAAGAAGTTCTATTGGAAAGGCTAAGATCTAATTGGATCTTAGGACGGGAAGTAGGTCGTCACGAGACAGCTGAACCAGTATAAAAATATGCGTACACTTTTCTTTCCCTTATCTCGTTTAAATTTCTGCAATTATTACGTTTCTGATATTGATTGAATGCATGATAAAGATTCTATGTTAAGTGACTTTGCATGATTAATTGTCTTAACATCATTGCATGAAAATCAACATCCTGAATAATAATTGTTTCTGATGCATTTCTCCTTATATACCATGATCCATATAGTTTGACATTCATTAGAATTGTTTATTAGGGTCCTTGTTTAATTTGGTGTTTAGTAAATTTTAAATTTATTAAACTGTTGCGCATATTGTTAGAATAGGCATTATTCTGCATAATTCTTCCGTAAATTAGAGGTCGTATCCCCCATCATATTCTAGTCCATTTAGGGTTTTTAAGCATTCTTGTGTATCCACTAAGTCTGTTCGGTTCATTGGATTAACATTTAGGTCATTTTCGTCCTTCCTAGAGTTATTCTAGTCCATTTAGGGTTTTTAACCAATCTTGTGCATTCTATAAGTATGTTTGTGTCATTGGATTAATATTTAGGTCATTTACGACGTCCTGAGGGTTGTTTTAGTCCTTATCGGGTTTTTGAACAATCTTGTGTATCCAATAAATTCGCTTTTGTCATTGGACTAACATTTAGATTATTTTCCACCTCCCTAAGGTTATTATAGTCCCTTTAGGGTTTTTAACTATTCTTGTGCATCCTATAAGTATGTTTGTGTCCTAAGATTTCCATTAAGGTCCTTTTCGTCCTCCCTAGCATTATCTAAGTCCAATTAGGGTTTATAACCAATCTTGGGCACCCCATCAAATCGTTTGGGTCATTGGATTAACAATTTGTTCATTTTCGTCCTTTCTAATCCATTTAGGGTTTTTAACCAATATTGTGCATCCAATAAGTTTGTTTGGGTCATTGGATTAACGTTTAGGTCTTGTTCGTACTTTTGAGGGTTGTTCTAGTCCATTTAGGGTTTTTGAACCAATCTTGTGCATTCAATAAGTGTGCTTGTGTCACTGGTTTAGAATTTAGGTTATTTTCTTCGTCCATAGGGTTATTCTAGTCCATTTCAGGTTTTTAATGAATCTTGTGCATTCAATAAGTTCGTTTGTGTCATTTCATTAACATTTAGGTAATTTTTGTATTGCCTATGGTTATTCTAGTCAATTTAGGGTTTTTAACCAGTCTTGTGGATCCAATAAGTTCTTTCGTGTCATTGGATCAATATTTAGGTTATTTTCGTCCTCTTGAGGGTTATTCTAGTTTGTTTAAGGTTTTTAAACAATCTTGTGCATCCCATAAGTTCATTCGTTTGTGTCATTTGATTAACATTAAGGTCATTGTCGTCTTCCCTAGGGTTATACTAGTCCATTTAGGGTCTATAACCATTCTTCTGCATCCTATAAGTATGTTTGTGTCGTTGGATTTACATTTAGGACATTTTGTCTTCCTGAGGGTTATTCTAGTCTATTTAAGGTTTTTATTCAATCTTGGGAATCCAATGAGTTCATTTGTGTCTTTCGATTAACATTTAGGTCATTTTCTTCCTCCCTAGGGTAATTCTACTCCATTTAGGATTTTTAACCAACCTTGAGCATTCGATAAGTTCGTTTGTGTCACTTGATTAGCAGATAGGTAATTTTTGTCACCCCTAGGGTTATTCTAGCCCATTTTGGATTTTTAATCGATCTTGTGCATCCAATAAGTTCGCTTTTGTCGTTGGATTAACATTTAGGTCATTTTCGACCTCCTTAGGGTTATTCTAGACCATTTAGGGTTTTTACCCATTATATTGCATCCTATAAGTATGTTTGTGTCAATGGATTTACATTTAGGTCATTTTTTTCCTCCTTAGGGTATTTCTATTTCATTTAGGGTTTTTAACCAATCTTGTGCATCCAATAAGTTCGTTTGGGTCATTGGATTAACCTTTAGGTAATTTTCGTCCTTTTGAGGTTTGTTCTAGTCCATTTAGGGTGTGTGAACAAATCTTATGCATTCAATAAGTGTGATTGTGTCATTGATTATCATTTAGGTAATTATCTTCATCCTTAGGGTTATTCTAGTGTATTTCGTCTTTTTAATCAATCTTGTGCATCCAATAAGTTTGTATATACCGTTGGATCAACATTTAGGTCATTTTCGTCCTCCTGAGGGTTATTCTAGTCCATTTAAGGTTTTTAACCAATATTGTGCATCTCATAAGTTTGTTTGTGTCATTTGATTATCATTTAGCTCATTGTCGTCATCCCAAGGGTTATTCTAGTCCATTTAGGGTTTTTAACTATTCTTGTGCATCTTATAAGTATGTTTGTGTTATTGGATTTACATTTAGGTCATTTTTGTCCTTTTGAGGGTTATTCAAGTCTATTTAAGGTTTTTAATCAAATTTTGGGCATCCAATAAGTAGGTTTGTGTCTTTGGATTAACATTTTAGCAATTTTCTTCCTCCTTAGGGTTATTTTATTCCATTTAGAGTTTTTAACCAGTCTTGTGCATCCGATAAGTTCCTTTGTGTCACTTGATTAACATTAAGGTCACTTTTGTCATCCCTAGGGTAATTCTAGCCCATTTAGGATTTTGAATCGATCTTGTGAATCCAATAAGTTCTCTTTGGTCATTGGATTAACATTTAGGTTATTCTAATGCATTTAGGGTTTTTACCCATTCTCGTGCATCCTATAAGTATGTTTGTGTCATTGGATTTACATTTAGGTCATTTTCGTACTCCTTAGGGTTATTCTAGTTAATTGTGGGTCAAAACAAGTTAGGAATCAAGTATTTCAAAGCAAATCTCATTAAAATCAAGAAAGCAAAACATTTAAACGATGATCGTTCTTGACATACTTCAATTAAACGAAGATTGTTTTTAACATAGTATTAAACAAAAATGAAGAATGTTATGTGCATATGTCTTAAACAAAAATGATTTGTTTTCTTTGTGAATGATTGGATCCTGGAAGCTTTATTCATCTCATACATTCATCAAAGAATAACCAAGGATCAATCTTAGTCAGCATTCCTCAAAAATTCGAAGAATCAAATACATGCTTCATGAAAAGTACAAAGCAAGATCATTCTTTAAGTGAGGCAAATGCAAGTACAAATTTACAGGCTGTAAAGCACACTTAAGTTGTACTTTCAAATCATTATCTGCTCACTTGACTTAAAGATATAAATCATCTCAGACAACTGATAAAACAACATATACAAATCAGCTCATCTCCAAATTCAAGAACGATCTTGGATGTCAAGAATGTTCTTGGATTCAGCATGAACTCTCTTGCTTTTTGGTTGAACTTATATATCCACTTTTTGCACCTCTGTAGCTCCTTCCCAAAGCACTCCTATTGATGATCATCAACTCCTCTCGAAAAGGACCAAACTGGAAAGGGAATCATCAAGAGCTTATAAGGACATTCCAAGAATTTTTGCTGCTCATCAAACAAACATTGTTAGACAAGCAATGCATCAAGAATCAAAAGCAAGACTAATCCTCAAAGTTGATGGCTAAAGTAAGCAAGTACAAACTGGACATAAATGATAAAGTCCCTGCATCACTAATACACGTACAAAACAGAAAAGCCTGGCACGCAACAGCTGTTAGAATTTTCAAAATCCAGCAATCACTCAAATCAACGTAGAACATTCTCCGTTTTCATAGCTTTGATCAAAGAACGTTGTTGTTTACAAAGAGCAAACTCTGATGTAATTTAAGATTGATCTAGGCTACAAAATTACATCTATCTACACTACAAAATATCAGTATTCATCACAGAAGAAGTTAATAATCTAATTAAGATTGTTTTGGATATATTTGATAAAAGAGAATTAACAAAGGCATAGAAAATCATCAAGATCAATCTCCAAATTGTTGACCTATGAGAAAGGACAGTCATGATAGCAAGGACACTGCTGCTGCACCTTTTTTTGCATAAAGCACATCATGTTTTTGAGACAAATGACTAACACACAACAACTGTCAAAAGCCAACATTCATACAAAACACAAAACGAAGAATGTTCTTGTTTTACAAAAGAACATTTTGGTTTTAATTCTATTTTAAAGAAATAATTAAAAGAGATAATTTTCGACAATATAAATCACATATTAAAGAGTATTAAGACTGCTTAAATCATTGGTGAAGCCAAGAACTTGAGATCAATACCCAAAGGTGAAAAAACATCCTCAAAATTGATCTTCAAATTGATGAGTTTTGAGCAAGGAAACAAGTACATTGTATGTAACACCCCGTTTTTCAAAGCGAGGATGTTTTTTTTTTCAAAAGAAATTAAAATAAAACAGAGAAA
Organism: Cicer bijugum; assembly: GCA_037974875.1. Classification (NCBI taxonomy): domain Eukaryota; kingdom Viridiplantae; phylum Streptophyta; class Magnoliopsida; order Fabales; family Fabaceae; genus Cicer; species Cicer bijugum. The sequence goes on along the minus strand of JBBPBT010000720.1, from coordinate 12,763,067 downwards.
TAAATAAGGTAACACCTTTGGATAAATAATTAAGTCATTATAATTAACAAGCAGCGGAAAAAGTTCTCAAAATATGAATTCAAAATATTTACATAACAAAAGTGGTACAGTCTTCCAGTTTAAAAATAAAAGCAACCCAAAAGAAAGACATGTGTTCCCTCTGTGTTAACCTAGTCTGATCATTCTACAAAACGACTAAACACACTGAGTGATCTCCACGTGCCCCGTGAGATCCTCCTAACGTAGCTCCAACCAAGCATTCCCATCTACATTCCAATCCGTAGGGTACGAACCGGTAGGATCATCCTGGCTCTCATCTGAGGGCAAAGCCCAAATTTCCACAATATATGTAAAGGGTCACCAACCGAAATTAACAGTTAACACATAACATTTAAGTTTTTAAATGCACAAAATATCCTCTCAACTAAGCATGCACCTTAAAAGGATTTTCCATATGCTAAAAGTTCATATAATGCTTGCCAAATGTAAATGAAATCTAATAAAGTTCTCAATCCATCAAGTAATACATAACTGACCAAAACATTGATAAATCAATTGAGCAATCAATTATCTAACTCAAAATAAGATTTTCCACTGAGCCAATCGATTGGGCAAATCGATTTCCTTAAAGTTTATAGTGAAAATTGAACTCTGAACTTACATCAATCGATTGGGGAAATCGATTTCGTGAAAGACTGAGCCCCTGTATTGGCCAATTGATTGGGCAAATCAATTTCGTGAAAGACAGAGCCCCTGTATTGAAGCCAATCGATTGGGCAAATCGATTTCGTGAAAGACTAAGCCCCTGTAATTAGCAAATCGATTGGGCAAATCGATTTCGTGAAAGATTGAGCCCCTGTAACTCAGCAAATTGATTGGGGAAATCGATTCCCCTGCATATTCTTCCAAAAATTCATAAACTAACTCAATCACATTCATACATAATACCAAATCTTAACACTTAGCAATTCCCACGCGATCACTACGATAAAATGGGCTTCGAAATAGTTTTTTTTACAATCCATCAATCTCACGTGCAATAATTAATACATAACACTTAACAATTTCAACACAATTACCACGACATCATGAACTTCAAAATAGTTTTGAAATCAGCATGCTATCACACAATTCCAAAACGTAACACTTAGCATGATCAACACAATCACAATGACATCTCAAGTTTCAAAACACTCCAACATAAACTTGAACCAAAACACGACTCGCACACAATTGCAAAACATACTGCTTAACAATTACAACGCAATACCCACACGAACAAGATGAACCAACAAATCACATGGCATCACCTTGACTCGACAATCCCAACGCAGACAAGATGAACCAACAAATCACATGGCATCACCTTGACTCGACAATCCCAACACAGACAAGATGAACCAACAAATCACATGGCATCACCTTGACTCAACAATCCCAACACAGACAAAATGAACCAACAAATCACATGGCATCACCTTGACCCAACAATCCCAACACAGACAAGATGAACCAACAAATCACATGGCATCACCTTGACTCAACAATCCCAACACAGACAAAATGAACCAACAAATCACATGGCATCACCTTGACTCGACAATCCCAACACAGACAAGATGAACCAACAAATCACATGGCATCACCTTGACTCGACAATCCCAACACAGACAAGATGAACCAACAAATCACATGGCATCACCTTGACTCGACAATCCTAACACAGACAAGATGAACCAACAAATCACACGGCATCACCTTGACTCGACAATTCATTTCTCCGCAAAATCATTTTCACGACAACATTAAGTAAACGCAGATATTAAGAGATTCCCCATTCTTAATACTCATTTAACTTAATGATTTTCACAAACAAACATATATTAAGTAAACAAGACATTAAGAGATTCCCCATTCTTAATACTCGTTTAACTTAAAGGTTTTCAAATTCCACACAAAACAACTCAACATACTTTCGCATTCAATCCATAATTCACACCAAAACACATCAATTCATTTCTCCACACAAAACATATCTCAAATTCTATAATCATCAATTATGAACACGTCGAATACGACGACACAAATCAACACAATAAATTTCATTTATTCAAAATCATACATACATGAGGTAAATTCATTTTCCATGAAACATTAATCAATATAACCAAAACCTAAATCTAAGATTTTACCTATAAAACCTTAGATTCATTTTCCCCCAAATCAACACTTTAACCCTAACAAAATCCTTTTCCACACAACTACAGATAAGGCCCTAAATGCAAACTAAAAGTTTGGAAGGAGCCCTTACCTTCACTTTAGCTTTTACGTTCGATTACGGTACCGCGAGTAAATCCAGTAAAATCTCCGCTCGCAACATCGCGTCCAAAGTTGGTCCCCTAGAACCGTAGCATGGTAGTGAGCAACTTTCCCTTGTATCTCTTTGCGAAACGAAGCTTAGATCTAGATGAAACGGGGAGGTTTGTGTTTGAATCCCTAATACCATTTTTCTTCGTTATCGAAACAACGAGGAAGTATGAAGCTGAGAAAACCTTGCTCTCTTACCCACTAATCCTTGGGTTTCTATTCTTGAAGTCAAAGAACGAAAAAGGAAGCAAAACCATGAAGAAGAAAAAAGGAGGAGGGAAAGGTTTTCGCGAGGTAGAGGAGAGGAAGGAAATGGAAATGTTTTTCCTTTGCTTTTCCTTCCTTCTATTTTCTTTTCTTTCTTTTTCCTTTTCTCCTATTTCCCTCCAACCATATATATATATATATATATATATTACTTACAATATATAAATATATAGATTTATATATTAATATATTATAATTAAAACAAACAAACAATTATCTTACAACTCTTACCCCCATCATTTCATTCCCCTCTTAATGTAATTTAATAAAAATATCTACTCTCGTCGCAACTCAATTGACCGGTACAATTTTCAGCAACCCTAGATATTTTTAACAAAATTGCCCGATATTAAATCCTTCGTAATGTAAATGAATTACTTTCCGACAAATAATTTTAATCTAATTTCCAAAAATATATTTTTGGCATTTAACTCACTCAATACCAAAAACTGGGCTAACAGCCTAAGAAATTCCACACAAAATACCCTAAAATTGTATGATTTAGGATTTAAAACTATGGGTCTTACATTGTACTTACAATATTATGCAGAAAGTTCAGCATAAACCTGACTCAAAACAGTGACAACTAACATGTGACAACTAATTCACTCACTCATTCACGTTTTCCATGAAACCCAAAAGCACGAACATTCTCTGTTTTGTCAAGAACGTTCTGGACAACAAATAAACACATGTTTAATTGCTATAAAATATATCTGACACTTGGGAAGTATGTTTAATGGATATATTCATTTTAAAATGAATATTCCAAACCTTTTAACATCTATAAATTGAAGATCAATTGGAAGATGAAGGCAAAAGTTCAATTTACAAATCTACCAACACCTGTTCAAGTAACAAGTCATAAAAACTCTTCATGCAAACTCCAGCTCTCTTCACTATAACTTTGAATCATTATATACTGAGTTTGTCGTTCATTTATCTCAAACAAGTGTTGAGAAGTTTCAAGATCCCAAACACTTTGATCATACACATCATTTGTAATTCAAGTTTATCTTTTATGTTAAATTGAGTTTATTTGTAAAAATACTGTTAAGGCTGAATGGTGATTATAAAAATCCTTTTTAGGTTGAAATGTGAAGATTGTAACAGATCAAGGTTGATCTGGACTGGTGGTGTAAAAACCAAGAACATTCTTCGTTTTAATCACTTAGTGAAAAATCTCATGGTTGTGAGGATTGGACGTAACTCGGATTGGGTAAATCAGGATATACCTCCGTGTGATATCTCTTCCCTTGTCTATTTAATTTCAATTTGTTTGATTATCAAGTTAAATACATAAGTTAAATTGTTGATTTAACTAACCAAGAACTATCTCTATTTTCTGGTCAGAAACCAAGAACGTTCTCCGTTTTCTAGTCAGAAACCAAGAACATTCTCTATTTTCTGTTTTCAAAACCAATATCAATCTTGAGTTATTTTCTTAAGTTTTTAACAAGAAATTTTAAATTGAAACATTTACAATTCAAACCCCCTTTTCTTGTAAATTGATATTGCTACTTCAACCTTGTGTATCCAATAAGTTCATTTGTATTATTAGATTAACAATTAGGTATTTTTCATCCTCCCTAGGAGATTTCAAGTCCATTTAGGATTTTTAACCAATCTTGTGCATCCAATAAGTTCTTTGTGTCATTGGACTAATATTTAGGTCATTTTTGTCCTCTTGAGGGTTATTCTAGTCCATTTGGGGTTTTTAACTAATCTTGTGCATCTCATAAGTTTGTTTGTGTCATTTGATTAACATTTAGCTCATTGTCGTCTTCCCAAGGGTTATTCTAGTCCATTTAGGGTTTTTCGCCATTCTTGTGCATCTTATAAGTATGTTTGTGTTTATTGGATTTACATTTAGGTCATTTTTGTCCTTTTGAGGGTTATTCTAGTCTATTTAAGGTTTTTAATCAATCTTGGGCATCCAATAAGTTGGTTTGTGTCTTTGGATTAACATTTTTGCAATTTTCTTCCACCCTAGAGTTATTTTATTCCATTTAGAGTTTTTAACCAGTCTTGTGCATCCGATAAGTTCGTTTGTGTCACTTGATTAACATTTAGGTCACTTTTGTCATCCCTAGGGTAATTCTAGCCCATTTAGGATTTTGAATCGATCTTGTGAATCCAATAAGTTCGCTTTTGTCATTGGATTAACATTTAGGTTATTCTAATCCATTTAGGGTTTTTACCCATTCTCGTGCATCATATAAGTATGTTTGTGTCATTGGATTTACATTTCGTACTCCTTAGGGTTATTCTAATCAATTGTGGGTCAAAACAAGTTAGGTATCAAGTATTTCAAAGCAAATCTCATTAAAACCAAGAAAGCAAAACAGTTAAACGATGATCGTTCTTGACATACTTCAATTAAACGAAGATTGTTTTTAACATAGTATTAAACAAAAATGAAGAACGTTATGTGCATATGTCTTAAACAAAAATGATTTGTTTTCTTTGTGAATGATTGGATCCTAGAAGCTTTATTCATCTCATACATTCATCAAAGAATAAACAATGATCAATCTTAGTCAGCATTCCTCCAAAATTCGAAGAATCAAATACTTGCTTTATGAAAATTACAAAGCAAGATCATTCTTCAAGTGAGGCAAATGCAAGTACAAATTTACAGGCTGTAAAGCACACTTAAGTTGTACTTTCAAATCACGATCTGCTCACTTGACTTAAAGATAGAAATCATATCAGACAACTGATAAAACAACATCTACAAATCAACTCATCTCCAAATTCAAGAACGATCTTGGATGTCAAGAACGTTCCTGGATTCAACATGAACTCTCTTGCTTTTGGTTAACTTATATATCCACTTTTTGCACCTTTGTAGCTCCTTCCCAAAGCACTCCTATTGAAGATCATCAACTCCTCTCGAAAAGGACCAAACTGGAAAGGGAATCATCAAGAGCTTATAAGGACATTCCAAGAATTTTTGTTGCTCTTCAAACAATCATTGTTAGACAAGCAATGCATCAAGAATCAAAAGCAAGACTAATCCTCAAAGTTGACGGCTAAAGTAAGCAAGTAAAAACTGGACATAAATGATAAAGTCCCTGCATCACTAATACACGTACAAAATAGAAAAGCCTGGCACGCAACAACTATTAGAATTGTCAAAATCCATCAATCAGTCAAACCAGAAACGAAGAACATTCTCCGTTTTCACAGCTTTAATCAAAGCATGTTCTTGTTTATAAAGAGCAAAATCTGGTGTAATTTAAGATTGATCAAGGCTACAAAATTACATCTATCTACACTACAAAATATCCGTATTCATCACAGAAGAAGTTAATAATCTAATTAAGATTATTTTGCATATATTTGATAAAAGAGAATTAACAAAGGCATAGAAAATCATCAAGATCAATCTCCAAATTGTTGACCTATGAGAAAGGACAATCTTGATAGCAAGGACACTGCTCCTGCACCTTTTTTGCATAAATCACATCATGTTTTTGAGACAAATGACTAACACACAACAACTGTCAAAAGCCAACATTCATACAAAACACAAAACGAAGAATGTTCTTGTTTTACAAAAGAACATTTTGGTTTTAATTCTATATTTAAGAAATAATTAAAAGAGATCATTTTCGACAATATAAATCACATATTAAAGAGTATTAAGACTACTTAAATCATTGGTGAAGCCAAGAACTCGAGATCAATACCCAAAGGTGAAAAAACATCCTCAAAATTGATCTTCAAATTGATGAGTTGTGAGCAAGGCAACAAGTACATTGTACTTACAATATTATGCAGAAAGTTCAGCATAAACCTGACTCAAAACAGTGACAATTGACATGTGACAACTAATTCACTCACTCATTCACGTTTTCCATGAAACCCAAAAGCACGAACATTCTTTGTTTTGTCAAGAACGTTATGAACAACAAATAAACACATGTTTAATTGCTATAAAATATATCTGACACTTGATAAGTATGTCTAATGGATATATTTGTTTTAAACTAAATATTCAAAACCTTTTAGCATCTATAAATTGAAGATCAATTGGAAGATGAAGGCAAAAGTTCAATTTACAAATCTACCAACACCTGTTCAAGTAACAAGTCATAAAAACTCTTCAAGCAAACTCCAGCTCTCTTCACTATATCTTTGAATCATTATACACAGAGTTTGTCATTCATTTATCTCAAACAAGTGTTGGGAAGTTTCAAGATCCCAAGCACTTTGATCATACACATCATTTGTAACTCAAGTTTATCTTTTATGTTAAATTGAGTTTATTTGTAAAAATCCTTTCAAGGCTGAATGGTGATTGTAAAAATTATTTTTAGGTTGAAATGTGAAGATTGTAACAGATCAAGGTTGATATGGACTGGTGGTGTAAAAACCCATAACATTCTTCGTTTTAAACACTTAGTGAAAAATCTCACGGTTGTGAGGATTGGACGTAACTCGGATTGGGTAAATCAGGATATATCGCCGTGTGATATCTCTTCCCTTGTCTATTTAATTTCATTCTGTTTGATTATCAAGTTAAATACATAAGTTAAATTGTTGATTTAACTAACCAAGAACGTTCTGTATTTTCTGGTCAAAAACCAAGAACGTTCTCCGTTTTCTAGTCAGAAACCAAGAACATTCTCTATTTTCTGTTTTCAAAACCAAGATCAATCTTGAGTTATTTTCTTAAGTTTTTAACTAGAAATTTTAAATGGAAACATTTACAATTCAAACTTCCTTTTCTTGTAAATTGATATTGCTACTTCAATCTTGTGTATCCAATAAGTTAATTTGTGTTATTAGATTAACAATTACGTAATTTTCGTTCTCCCTAGGGGTTTTCTAGCCCATTTAGGGTTTTTAACCAATCTTGTGCATCCAATAAGTTCTTTGTGTCATTGGACTAATATTTAGGTCATTTTTGTCCTCTTGAGGGTTATTCTAGTCCATTTGGGGTTTTTAACTAATCTTGTGCATCCAATAAGTGTGTTTGTGTCATTGGATTAATATTTAGGCCATTTTCCTCCTCCCTAGGGTTATTCTAGTCCATTTAGGGATTTTAACCAATCTTGTGCATTCTATAAGTGTCTTTGTGTCATTTGATTAACATTTATGTTATTTTCATCCTCCCTAGAGTTATTCTAGTCCATTTAGGATTTTTAACCAATCATGTGCATCCAATAAGTGTATTTGTGTCATTTGATTAACATTTAGGTCATTTTTGTCATCCCAATGATTATTCTAGTCTAATTATGGTGTTTAATCAATTTGTGCATCCAATAAGTTTGTGTGTGTCATTGGATTAACATTTAGGTCATTTTCGTCCTCCTGAGAGTTATTCTAGTCAATTTAGGCTTTTTAACTCATCTAGCTCATTCAATAAGTTCATTTGTGTCATTTGATTAACATTTAAGTCATTCTCGTCAAGCATAGGGTTATTCGAGTCCATTTAGGGTTTTTAGCCATTCTTGTGCTTCGAATAAGTATGTTTGAGTCATTGGATTAATATTTAGGTCATTTTCGTCCTCCCTGCGGTGATTCAAGTCCATTTACGGTTTTTAACCATTCTTGTGCATCCAATAAGTTCGTTTCTGTCATTGGATTAATATTTAGGTCATTTTCATCCTCCCTAAGGTTATTCTCGTCCATTTAGGGTTTTTAACTAGTCTTGTGCATTTTATATGTGTGTTTGTGTCATTTGATTAACATTTATGTGATTTTCCTCCTCCCTAGAGTTTTTCTACAACAATTAGGGTTTCTAACCAATCTTGTGCATCTAATAGGTGTGTTTGTGTCATTGGATTAACATTTATGTCATTTTTGTACTCCGGAGGGTTATTCTAGTCCATTTAGGGGTTTTAACCAATGTTGTGTATCCAATAAGTTCGTTAGTGTCATTGGATTAGCATTTAGGTCATTTTCATCCTCCATAGGGTTATTCTAGTCCATTTAGGATTAACTAATCTTGTGCATCCAACAAGTTCGTTTGTGTCATTTGATTAACTTTCACTACGCGAAAAATAGTATTTTACGATGCTTATTTTATGCCATTTATAGTATTTTTCAAGAAATTAAGCGTTGTTGTATCTAGCATTTTAAAAAGATACAACAACGCTCTTTAAATTAAAAAAGCGCTATAAATCTCTTCTAAAAACACGTTGCTTTTTATACTAGTTATTCAACACTTTTTTAAAAAGCGTTGTAAATCCCTTCTAAAAACATGTTTCTTGTTGTACTAGTTATACAACGTGTTGGAAAACTATGACTTCTTTTTGATTAATAACAAGAGAATTAAGATCAACTCCAACTAGTTAAACATAATTCCCAATTCAATTATGCAACAATCATACAATTTACACACAAAACAGAAACTTAAAATCACATACAAGATTATTCAAGGAGCATGCAAAAATTAAGCAATTAAACAATGCTGAAAATTAAAGAGAAAGGATAGGAAAGATTGCACCAAGATTTATCCTGGTTCAGCCGTTGATCCAACGGCCTACATCCAGTCCTGTAATCATAATCATGATTCCAGCCTTTTTCACTATAAAATGAATTCGAGTACTTTTACAGATTTTCCAGTCTTCTACACGACCTATCAATCTAACTCCCTTCACTTCTATCTTGTCACCCCTTTGATCCTTGTAGTTTATCCCCAAACTCACACAAGATCAAAGTAGACTTCCTCTTGATGATGCCACACCAACAAGGATAGCCACCAGTTTCTAAACTGGATTTGTTACAGCTTCAATTACAGAGAATTGTCTTTGTCACGAACAAAGAGAAGTAGTATCAAGAAATGTGTTCAATCACTCTAGCACCACACAAAAGATCTGATATGCCAATGAATATTTTTTTTTTGTGTGTTAGAAAAACTTTTCTTTCAAAATGTTTTCAGAGATATGCAAGATTGAGAGCAAGAGGTTCTGAAAATGTGAAAAGTTTTTATGCAAGAGTTCTTTCTCGTTTTTGTTGTTATTGGTAGTTATTGGTTGTTATGGGTTGTTATGGAAAAAATATTTGAGGCACCATATATATATATTCAAGGCAAACACCAGGACAATCGATTGCCCAATCGAATTTGTAAGGATACAATCGATTGCTGCATCGAGTGTCGTATATTCTGTGTTTCTGGAATCTTGAATTATATAGGCTTCACTTGATTGGTCAATCGATTGATCAAGTTTCTGAATCAGACCTGATGCTATTAAAACCTTTCAATCGAGTGAGCAATCGAGTTGGCCAAAACTGGGTGCTCACTATGATATGAAATGTTGCATCAATCGATTGGTCAATCGATTGTCGTGATCAGATGATTCAGACCTGATGCCATAATTTCCTTTCAATCGAGTGAGCAATCGAGTTGTTCAAAACTGGGTGCTCACTGTGATATGAAATTTTGCATCAATCGATTGATCAATCGAGTATCGTGGTCAAAATGACTCAGATACTTCAGACAATCAAGTTGCCAATCGAGTGGGTACAGACTGAGTGCTCTCTGTAACTTGAATTTGAGCATCAATCGAGTTGTCAGTCTATTGTGCAATCGACTGGACAATTGACTGATCTTGTTACAGACCTCAGTTGTTTAAGACAGTTTATGTGCCATTCGATTGATAACCCATTCAATCGATTGTTCAATCGAGTGTTTACAGTTTTAAGTTTCATAACACATGAATGAATGACAAAAACTCATTGGCATGTCTTGTGTGAGACTCTAGTGATTGTTTACTTAACTTGATACCTAGACACTTAATACAACTATACATAAACTGCATCTTCCTCAAGTGCATCCTCCAACTATTGTTGATTCCTTGAGTTGCAAACTATTGTTCCAAGTGTTGTAGTGTCTTCATGTATGCCTGAAATGTTTCTTGATTCAAAACATTAGATCAAGCAACTATATAATGTGCACTTGTATGTTTGGTACATAAATCAAAAACTAGATCAGGGAAGCTTATTGCTTACACAACACATTTTTTTTAAAAAAAACATTGTAATAGGTGCATTCTTATGTACGTTTTATAAACAAACGTTATAAATCTCTTCTAAAAACGTGTTTCTTGTTGTACTAGTGTTACAGCGCTTTTTAAAAAAAACGTTGTAATAAGTGCATTCTTATGCACGTTTTACAATGTTTTTTCAAAAAAGCGTTGTAAAATATAGCACTCCCACCTCCTTATGTTACATAGCTTTTAAAGCACTTTTTTGACAAGCACTGTAAAAGACTTGCGCTTTCACATAATTTAATGACTTATTACAGTGTTTTTTTGAAAAAGCATTGTAATAGGTGCATTCTTATGCACGTTTTACAACAATTTTTCATACAACGTTGTAATAGGTTCATTTTTATTAAAAAAAGTTGTAAATGGAATTTTTAAAATAACGCTTGTTTGTATAAATAAATTTTTTATGGCATTTTTTTAAGAAAGTGTTGTCTTTTAATTTTTTTCCAAAATTATTTTCATCCAGCACATTATATTGACATAATTACTATATTTTTCATTTAAACAGCAACAACAACAAACTTGTAACTCTACTTGACACAAATCAGTTTACAAACAACACATGATATTGATACAATTACATATTTTTTACATTTAGATATTCACAAAAACACATAACTATATAACTTTACATATTCACAAAAAAACCTTGCAACACAACACATATTTTTTACATTTACATATTCATAACCTTGCAGCATGTCAATTTTCCAGTAAATCAAATAATTTTAATTTCGATCACATACTTACACTAGTCTTCCTTTATTTCAGTTAGATCTCTTTCAGAGTATGTTGGACTGGAATTGTCAAAGTACTGTGCGATATAAAATTTGAACATAAATAAGTTAGAATCAAATATATACATAGTTTATATATGAAAATTAAAATATAATGAAAATATTGTACCGTTTTTGGGATTATAGTTTGATTCATGTCAATAATCTCCTTCATTAATCACAATATATAGTACCTGCAATCTATGTTGTTAGTTTGACGATGACACTATAAAATAAAAAGTATAAGTCAATAAATATTTGTGCATTGATTGTTAATCAAATTTTAATGTCATATATATCAAACCTTTATTGGAATCCATGTGATGTTATTTGACTTTTGCTTCGACACTGTAGCACCCTTTTGAGCTCGGAAAACTTGTAAAGCTTTATCAAATAAATGTGATTATTATAGCATTAACAAACACATTGTTTATATATATATGTAAGAAATAAATGAATATTAGTTACGTGTCGAAGATAGTCTTTATATCCGAGTGACTGATGTACTGGTCGTGTAAGGGATCTAAATAGTATATATCTTCAGATGTCGCATTAATTGCAAACAACACCCAATGTGCCCTACAACAAAAATTTGGTTGGCAATTTTGTTTACACAACTTATAAATTAAGATCTCATAAATTAAAAAAGATATAAATAAAGAATATATAACTACCCTGAATTATACGGTGCAAGGAACAACTTATCCTTCTCTTTATTTCCCAATAGGATATCTACAACATATATATTTACATTAACTGAATCGAGTTTAAACATTGAAAGCTTATGCCGAGACAAGAATGAGAATCTATCTAACGATTTGCGCGTGCACCCCAATTTCTCATACAAAAACCTTCAATGAAAATGTCAAATTATATTAATTACCAATAAATTAAATTAATTACCAATAAATTAAATTAAAAGTAATTTTTATCTTAAATAAAGTTTTTTATCTAATGTATAAGCTGATGACAGTAGCACTCAGCTCCTTATGATCGAGAAGTTCGAATATGTGCTCTTTTTCAAGTAGTTCTTTATACTCATCTCCGAAAATAGCTTTCTCCATGCTTATGATACGTGAATCGTTGCTGTCCATATTCGTTTTTGCTTGTATGTCAAGACACGACCCAAACCGAGGTAGGCGTGGATGACTTATTTTAGGAGCAGCAACTGATTTAGCACGATCCAGTTTTTGAATTTTGGCAACTTTATTACCCTTAAAATTTTGAAGTTTGCTAGCTTTATTCTTACCACGAACAACCAGCTGTGGTGAAGCTTTATTCTGGCAAGTTTGTTCGGAAATTTATGGCCTCTATTAACTAACAATTTATATGACAATCTTTATTAATTTTTCTAAGATTACTAATCCGTTTACCCAATACAATTTACAGCATTTATTCAGGAACAAAATTGCATGTAAATCAATTTAAGTGTTCACATACAATGCTCATTCAACATATCAATCAAGACAAAATTTTTCTAACACATACATTCAAGATTAACCATTCAAGCAATATTGAAATAAAGAGAAGGGATAGGAAAATTGTGCACCGAGATTTATACTGGTTCAGCTGTAAGTATGACAGCCTACGTCCAGTCCCGAAATCGAACCAATTTCAGCCTTTTCCAATAGAATCTTCTAGAGTGAGTTTTACAGATTGTCCAGTGCACACGGCCTATCTATCCAAAAACTCTCTTGCTTATATTTCGCACCCACCATATCCCTCGAGTTAATCAGCAAACTCTCCCAAGATAACGATGAAACTTCTTCTTGATGAACACCCTCATCAAAGAAGATATCTACCAGTTTCTATATTGGGTTTTTACAAAACTTTCTTTACAAATGTTGTTTACAGAGATGACAAAAGATCAAAGATCAACTTCTGAAGGCGACTCAATCAAACTATGAAATACACACAATAAGGATTTGCGTGTGTTTTCAATTCTTTCTCTCAAAGTATTTTTCCAGATCTCAGTGTTATGAAAAACGTGTATGAATTGTTGTCTTGATTGTTCAAAGAGTTATTAAAAAGTTATATCAAAGTTATGAGAAAAAATGACTTGAGTCAGCTTATATATGTTAAGAAAAACAACAGCAAAATCGATTCCTCAATCGATTTTATAAAGGTTTAAAAACATTTTAATCGATTGTCCAATTGATTATCGGGTTTCTTGTTTTTCTTGGTTCTTGAATATATATGAATGAATCGATTTGCCAATCGATTCTTTTAATGCTTAAATCAGAAATATAAGCCAGTTCATATATAAATTGATTGGGTAATCGATTAGAAGTGTTTTGTTCCAATAACAAGATCAAAACAATCGATTACTCATTCGACTCATATTTATTCTCATAATCGGTTTGGCAGTTGGCTGTAACTCAAACAATTACTTCAATCAATTTATTAATTGATTGGACTGATCATAGTGACTTCAGTATTTTGCTCCAATCGATTCGTCAATTGATTGGCCTGGTCACAGTGATTCAGCTGTTTCATTCCAATTGATTTACCAATCAATTCAAATAGTTACAGTAGCTCATCTATCTTATTCCAATCGACTTGCCAATTGATTCAAATAGTTACAGTGGTTCAGCCTTTAGTTGAAAATCAGTGTGCCAATCGATTAGGAACTTGTGTCTGATATTTGATTAAGCATTTCAATTTTCACAATCGATTACCTAATTGATTAGTCAATATATTGCAAGTTAAGAAACTGATTGTAATTGATGTCTCAATCGATTTGATTGATCACAGAGGCTAAGTCTAATAAAAGGCTTTTTTCCAATCGATTGTTTTAGTGAATGGTTGGCTCTGTGACTCAACAAGTCGATTTCTCAATGGATGGCCGAATCGATTGCTTGATTACAGAGGCCAAGTCTGGTGAAAAAGAATTTTCTGAATCAACTTGTCAATCGATTTGCAAAGTGTTAGCTTGGCTCTGTAAGTTATAAAATCGATTTCTCAATTGAATTACTAATCGATTGCCCAATGGGTTGATTTAGACCCAGAGTTCAGATTTCACTAAAATCGTTCAAGTAATCGATTTACTTAGTGAAAACTCTAATTCTGAGTCAAACAATTGATTGCACAAGGGATTCCTCAATTCACTTGCTAATCGATTTGTTTACTTGTTAATTTTAAGATAAAATTTTTAACTTTGCAAATACTTAAGCATGAAATCACATTGACAAGTCTAATAACTAACTACTACAACCACTAATGACACTAAGCAGAATTGCATCTTTCTCCAGCACATTCTTTACTTTTTGCTTGATTCCTTGTATTCCAAACTTGTGTCCAAATGTATACTAATTGCTTGTTTTTCCTGAAATGTAACTCGATTCAAACTGTTAGTTTTATCAAATGATGCATGAACATTGTATGTTTGTTAATTATGTCAAAATCATGATCAGGAGGACTTATGTCTAACAAGGTTTGTTGTGCGGGTGGTTTTGATTGAAACTGAAAAAATGAGGTTAATCAGTTTGTTAGTTAATTGAATCTTAAAAAAAAAATGACAAACCTGCCAGAATAAATGCGACAAACCTTTTCCCTTTAGACTTTGTATGAATCTAAATAAATTTGAAATTAAAGTTAACAGCGGAAAAAAATCAGCAATTAAATATAATCAATCATAATCATATATCGTGCAATTAAATATAGATATCAATTAAACATATATTTCAATTAAACATACCTTATCAAGAGCAACAAGATTTCTGGGCCATGCCACGTAACTACCTATTGCTTCTCCCAAATACTTCATATCTCCATCGTTGTCGGTATAGGCAACAAAGTATTTGGTTCAAAAGCAATAACGGGTGATACTTTGACATGGCCGACAGGGATCGGAGTGTTGTGCAATACTTCACCCAAAGTATTGAACAATGTTCCTTTTCCAACCTTGTGATGAATAGTGGAGGATAACTACAGCACGCAAGTAGAGACATCCTAAACCAATGGTTAATACATAAGTGTGTGTAATAATTAGGTTGAATGAGCTTCTTATTTTATTAAGTAATTAATTACCTCAGGAAGACTTTTAAGACCAATGTTGCAACTAGTATTTTCACTCTCCATTTGTATTTCACATTGGAGCTGATCCAGAAGTTGCTTTTCTTTATTCGTCTTCACCAAGAATGCCACTTGCTCTGTTAGGACTTTGAGCTTCTCTAATACTTCCTTATTAGATGGATTTGGGCACTTCTCTTGTGAAAAATAGCGGGTTGGAGTTACGCCAAATCCTTTCCCCCTCACGTGGTCAGAATATTTAGGAACATTAAATATTTTACCGAGTATGTCCCTGCAACTAACTTGTTTGTTGTCCTCTTGATTTTCAGAACTTTGGTCTAGATTCTCCTAAAATACACGTAAGATTAAATAGATAAGTTCAATATCATTTTTAAAATACAATATTAAAAAATATTAAAGTGATAATATACTTGCACAAAGTTTTATCACTTTTTGAACGTTTTCATTATCAACAACTCCATCTTTATTTACACGAGCCTCCTTCCACAAAATATGACAACCCAATGGTTGATGGTATTGGGTCTCTTGTAGCAATTCAGTAAGACATAAACAAAAACTATTCGTTAAGATCATAAAAAAAATATTAGTTAGAAACTATAGTTTATAATGTACCACATTATATAAAAGTGATGTTCACTTACAACTTTTTGCTCTAAACGTGCATATCCCATACGAGATTTTTTGTATGGATGTGTTGGATTTTTGGGCCTGTCGCAATTTGACGTACTTATACTCTAAATAAAAAAAAATTAACAATCGTTTAAAAATTTAAAATATGCTATGAATATGAATAATAAAACACAAATGCTAATAAATTAATCACTTACCACAAATGCGGAGTCTACATGTTTAGCTACAAATGCACTCCATTCATCATTTGATATATAGTGTTTATATATTTTTGGAGCTTCATCATCCATATTTCCATCACGATCTCTTAGGTAGCAGTTTGACAGAGGAGATCTAAATCCCCAGTGTATTTTTTCGGCAACTCTAAGGACGTAAGTTTTACTCACCTCATCAACAACAAAAGCAGACTGCAAACCAAATAAAGATATAGTTTGAGTAAAGTATTTCAATGGAAAAAGTTATAAGTAACAAAAAAGTGGAGTAAAAAAGTTACTTTTATATCATTCCACAGTATATCTTTTGTATCCTTCAAAGCCTTATCTCTCCAATCATCAATTATAATTGAGATATTCTGATGAACAACAACATCAATATAACTTACCGACATGGAACTGTTGGACTCAACTGGATGGCCACTTTCATTCCATCCCACCTAATAAACTCATATAGTAAGTACATGCTTTCAAAAAAGATAAAAAAAAATAACTAGTAAACAAAGTATAGTATACCTCAAGTTTTATGCCATTACTTCTTGCTTTTATGACATTTTGCATAATGGTTGCACCACGTTTAACTTCATTTTCATAAGTCTTATTGACAACTTCCTCATTTTAATGATCCAAAGCCTTGTTAGAATCCATTTATCTATAACAAGTTCAACATGCTGTTCAATATAACTTCAACAAGTTCAACATGCAGTTTAGTATAACTTCAACAAGTTCAACATGCAGTACTCTAAGTACGTAGTATAAGTTCAATATGCATTTTTTCGACAAAAAAAAATTAATAAATACAATACCTGAAGAGTGCAAAGAAATACGTAGGGTTTGTAGGGTTACGGCTTCATTTAAGAAGGAACAGCGAGAATGCGTAGAAATACAAATGGTTCGTAGGACAAAGTATGGTTCGCAAAAATACGTAATGAGGGTTACGTATTTCAATGAAAAGAGATGGTTCGTAAGGATAGTAACAAAGATGGAGATGGTTCACAATGGAGATTGTAAGACCCATAATTTTAAAGTATACTTTATGTATTTTAGTGTATTTTGGTATTGAACTCGGAGGCTTTTTAGCCAAAGTTATTAATATTTTGGAGTTTATATGACTAAAAAGATATTTGGATGCCGATTAGAATTACTCGTCGATGAATAAATTAAATTAACTGCGGTGAATCTATTACGAAGAATTTAATGCGTTATGGGTGAGATGGTAATTTTAATAAATATCTAGATATTTAGAGATATTTGTTAAAAGTAATTAATATATATAAATATATATATATATATATGTTTGTGTGGAGGGAAAAGGAAAAAGGGAAATAGAAAGAAAAGAAATAGAAAGGAAGGAAAATAGAGAAAAGGAAAAACAAGAGAAAGAAAAAAAAACAGAAGTTCTTCGTCTTCCTCTGCCTCGCGAAGCTTTCTTTTTCTCCCTCCCTCGATTTTCGTTTTTTTTGCTTCCTTTTCCTCAAGAATAGAAACCCAAGGCTTAGTGGGTAAGAAAGCAAGAATTTCTCAACTTCATACTTCCTTGTTGTTTCAAAAATGAAGAAAAACGGTGTTAGGGATTTCAAAACCGTCAAACACAAACCTCCTCGTTTCATCTAGATCTAAGCTTCATTTTGCAAAGAGATAGAAGGGAAAGTTGCTCGCCGCTACGCTACGGTGCTAGGGGACCAATTTTGGAAGCGACGTTGCGAACGGAGATTTTACCAGATTTACTCGCGATACCGTAATCGCACGTTAAAGCTAACGTGAAGGAAATGGCTCCTTCCAAACTTTTAGTTTGCATTTAGGGACTTATATGTGGTTGTGTGGAAATGAATTTTGTTAGGGTTAAAGTAATGTTTCATGGAAAATGAATTTAAACTCATTTATGTATGATTTTAAGTAAATGAAACTTGTTGCGTTTGAGTGGTGGGTTGTGTTGATTTGTGTTCGTCGTATTTGACGTGTTCTTAATTAATACTGATGAAATTTGATATGTGTATGTTGGATTTTGTGGAGAAATAAATTGATGTATTTTGGTGTGAGTTGTGGATTAGATTTGATAATATGTTTGAGTTTGTTTTGTGTGGAATTTGAAAACCATTAAGTTAAATGAGTATTAAGAATGGGGAATCTCTTAATGTCTTGTCTACTTAATGTGTGTTTGTGAAAATCGTTTAAGTTAAATGAGTATCAAGAATGGGGAATCTCTTAATGTCTTGTTTACATAATGTTTGTTTTGGAAAATCGTTTAAGTTAAAAGAGTATTAAGAATGGGGAATCTCTTAATATTTTTGTTTGCTTAATGTTTGTTGTGAAAATCGTTTAAGTTAAATGAGTATTAAGAATGGGGAATCTCTTAATGTCTTGTTTACTTAAGGTTTGTTTTGGAAAATCGTTTAAGTTAAATGAGTATTAAGAATGGCGAATCTCTTAATGTCTTGTTTACTTAATGTTTGTTTTGGAAAATAATTTAAGTTAAAAGAGTATTAAGAACGGGGAATCTCTTAATATTTCTGTTTGTTGTGAAAATCGTTTAAGTTAAATGAGTATTAAGAATGGGGAATCTCTTAATGACTTGATTACTTAAGGTTGTTGTGAAAATCTTTTAAGTAAAATGAGTATTAAAAATGGGGAATCTTTTAATATCTGCATTTACTTAACGATTGTTGGGGATGGAGTCAGTGTATGCTCATGCATTTCATTGTGGTAAATTGTGTTGACTCGTGATAGGCGGCACCTCGGTAAACAGTATTGACCTGTGATAGGTGGTACGTTTACGGTTTACGTTTTTGGTAAATTGTGCTGACCCGTGATAGGTGGCACCTCGGTTAACAGTACTGACCCGTGATAGGTGGTACGTTTATGATTTACGTTTTTTAGTAAATCGTGCTGACCCGTGATAGGTGGCACCTCGGTAATTGGTACTTTGGCATGCGATAGGCGGTACAATTATGATTTACGGCCCTTCGAGGAGGGTTTTGGTTTGGAATTCTGAGTCCATGCATTTTGGCATATACGCATTGCATTAGGATGCTTGACACACGAGTCGTGCTTGATTCAAGTTTATGATTGAGTGTTTGAACTTGAGATGTCATTGTGATTGTGTTGATTTTACTAAGAGTTATGTTTGGAATTGTGTGGTAGCATGTTTGATTGCAAAACTATTTCGAAGCTCATAATGTCGTGGTGATTGTGTTGAAATTGCTAAGTGTTATGTATTGATTATTGTGTGTAAGTGTGATGGATTGTAAAACTATTTCGAAACCCAATTTGTCGTGGTGATTGTGTGGGAATTGCTAAGTGTTAAGATTTGGAGTTGTGTATGAATGTGATTGAGTTAGTTATCTATTTTTGGAAGAATATGCAGGGAAATCGATTTCCCAATCGATTGGATGAGTTACAGGGACTTCGCTAATTTGACAAAATCGATTTGCCAATCGATTTTATAATATGTTTTTCAAAACCATTTAAGAAATCGATTTGGAAATCGATGTGGCCATACAGGAACTCAACAAAATTGACAAAATTGATTTGGAAATCGATTGGCTTTAATACAGGGGCTCAGTTATTCATTCAATCGATTTCCCAATCGATTGAATTAAGCCCAGAGTTCAAATTTCACTAAAAACCTTCAGGAAATCGATTTGGAAATCGATTGGCTTAGTAGAAATTCTTATTTTGAGTTAGATAATCGATTGCTCAATTGATTTATCAATGTTTTGGTCAATTATGTATTACTTGATGGATTGAGAACTTTATTTTGATTTCATTTTTATTTGGCAAGTATTATATGAACTTTTAGCATATGGAAAACCCTTTTAAGGTGCATGCTAAGTTGAAAAGGTATTTTGTGCATTTAAAAACTTAAATGTTATGTGTTAACTGTTAATTTCGGTTGGTGACCTTTTACAACTATTGTGGAAATCTGGGCTTTGCCCTCAGATGAGAGCCAGGACAATCTTACCGGTTCGTACCCTGCTGATGGGGATGTAGATGGGAATGCCTGACTGGAGCTATGTTAGGAGGATCTTACGGGGCGCGTGGAGATCACTCAGGGTGTTTAGTTTGTTTGGTAGAATGATTAGATTAGGTTGACATAGAGGGAACATATGTTTATTTTGGATTGTGTTAATTTTATATTGGAAGATTGTATCTTTACTAATATTGTCAGCATGACATCTTATGTTAATGGATTCCATGTATCGCTTTTTGATGTGTAAATACTTTGGATTCATATTTCGAAAAACTTTTCCGCTGCTTGTAAATTATAATGACTTAAATATTTATCCAAAGGTATTTCCCTATTTGTTTCTCTGTTTTATTTTAATTTCTTTTGAAAAAAAAATACACCCTCGCTTTGAAAATCAGGGTGTTACATAGATGGTTGGCAATATGGTTCATAGAGTTCACAATGAGAAGGACAATGAAGAGGAGTAGGACACTGAAGCGTAGTGAAGTTTACGTAATGAAGAGGAAACTGAAGCGGTTTACTGTTATATATAAAACCCTATTACAACATTTTTTTGAAAGAGTGTTGTAAAAGACCTCTTTGTTTTATTTTTTAAAAGCCTATTACATCGCTTTTTTAGAAGCCTTTTAAAACGCTTGTCCAAAAGCGCTGTAAAAGACCTCCTTATAAGTATAAGCAGAAAATCAAATACAGTTCAAGCTAAATACTAAAATGCTCAATTATAGCAGATCAAACAATTAAATTACATGAACTCAGTTCAGATTACATGACTTATATAAAACAATTAAACACATTAATATGTCCTTCTTCTTTTCCTGGTGGAATTGACATTTGTTTTTCCATTAACGATACAAAACGATGGATTAATCCAAATTCCCTCGTCATGATCATCTCTAAGATATAAACCATCATCAATTAAATCAATTTCATGTGGTTGTGATGTTGCAAAGAAAAGATCATTACCAACATCTTCATCATTATTGCTATCATCACTTATTTTATTGGTCGATAAGACAATGGACAATTTATCATCAGCAGGATCAATGACATAAAACACTTGTTGAGCTTGCGACGCTAAAATAAAACACTCATCTTTGTATCCCACCCAATTAAAATCGACAAACAAGAACCCTGACTCATCAATCTGAGCCATTATTATTATCGACCCACTTGCATGTCATTTTCATTAGGCTTCTTCAAGTCCATGTAATATTTTTAACCAATCTTGTGCGTCCAGTAAGTTTGTTTGTGTCGTAGAATTAACATTTAGATTATTTTCGTCCTCCTAAGGGTTATTCTAGTCTATTAAGGGTTTTTAACCACTATTGTGCATCCAATAATTATGTTTGTGTGATTGGTTTAACATTTAGGTCATTTTCGTCTTCCTTAGGGTTATTCTAGTCCATTTACGATTTTTAACCAATCTTATACATTCTATAAGTTTGTTTGTGTCATTTGATTAACATTTATGTTATTTTCGTCCTCCCTTGAGATATTCTAGTCCATTAAGGGTCTTTAACCAATCTTTGCATCCAAGAAGTGTGTTTGTGTCATTGGATTAACATTTAAGTCATTTTTGTCATCCCTATTATTATTCTACTCTATTTTGGGTATTTAGTCAATCATGTGCATCCAATAAGTTCTTTTGTGTGATTGGATTAGTATTATGGTCATTTTCATCCTCACTAAGCTTATCATTGTCCATGTCGTACCTTTTAACCAATCTTCTACATCCAATAAATTCATTTGTGTAATTAGATAAACATTTAGGTCATTTTGGACCTCTTGAGGGTTATTCTAGTCAATTTAGGGTTTTTAACCAATCTTGTGCATCCAATAAGTGTGTTTGTGTCACTAGATCATCTTTTAGGTCATTTTCTTCGTCCCTAGGGTTATTCTAGTCGATTTCGGGTTTTTAACCAATATGTGCATCCAATAAGTTCGTTTGTGTCAATTGATTAACATTTAGGTCATTTTCGTCCTCCCTAGGGTTATTCTACTCCATTTAGGGTTTTTAACCAATCTCGAGCATCCAATAAGTTAATTTGTGTTATTGAATTAACATTTAGGTCACTCTCGTCCTCCTGAGATTTATTCTAGTCCATTTAGGGTTTTTAACCAATCTTGTGCGTCCAATAAGTTCGTTTGTGTCATTGGATTAACATTTAGGTGATTCTCGTGATCCCTATGATTTTTCTAGTCCATTTAAGTTTGTTAACCATTCTTGTGCATCCTACAAGTATGTTGTGTCATTGGATTTATATTTATGTCACTTTCGTCCTCCTTAGGGTTATTCAGGTCCATTTAGGGTTTTTAACCAATCGTTTGCATCCAATAAGTTCGTCTGTGTCATTAGATTAATATTTAGGTCGTTTTGGTCTTCCAAAGGGTTATTCTAGTCCATTTCGAGTTTTTAAGAAATCTTGTGCACACAATAAATTCCTTTGTGTCATTTGATTAACATTTTGGTAATTCTCATCCTCCCTAGGGTTATTCTAGTCCATTTAGGGTTTTTAACTAATCTTGTACATCCGATAAATGTGTTTTTGTCATTAGATTAATATTTAGGTCATTTTCTTCGTCCCTAGGGTTATTCTAGTCCATTTCAGGTTTTTAACCAATCTTGTGCATCCAATAAGTTCATTTGTTTCATTTCATTAACATTTAGGTCATTTTGGTCCTCTAGAGGGTTTTTCTAGTCCATTTTGGGTTTTTAACCAATCTTGTCCATCCAATAAGTTCGTTTGTGTCATTTGATTAATGTTTTGGTCATTCTTGTCATCCATAGGGTTATTTTAGTCCATTCAGGTTTTAAACAATTCTTGTGCATCGTATAAGTATGTTTGTGTCATTAGATTTACATTTAGGTCATTTTCATCCTCTTTAGGGTGATTCTAGTCCATTTTGGGTTTTTAACCAATCTTGTACATCCAATAAGTTCATTTGTGTCATTGGATTAACATTAAGGTTATTTTCACCCTCTTGAGGGTTATTCTAGAACATTTAGGGTTTTTAACCAATCTTATGTGTCCAATAAGTGTTTTTGTGTCATTGGATTAACATTTAGGTCATTTTCTTCGTCCCAAGAGTTATTCTAGTCCATTTCGTATTTTTAACCAATCTTGTGCATCAATTAAGTTCATTTGTGTCATTTGATTAACATCTAGGTTATCTTCGTCCTCTTGAAGGTTATTCAAGTCCATTTAGGGTTTTTAACCAATCTTGTGCAACCAATAAGTTGGTTTGTGTCAGCGGATTAACATTAAGGGCATTTTCGTCCTCCATAGGGTTATTCTAGTCCATTTACTGTTTTTAATCATTCTTGTGCGACCAATAAGTTTGTTTGTGTTACTCGATTAACATTAGTCATTTGTGTCCTCCCAACGGTTATTCTAGTCCATTTACGATTTATAACCAATCTTGTGTTTTGAATAAGTTCATTTGTGTCATTGTATTAACATTTAGGTCATTTTCTTCCTCCATAGGGTTATTCTAGTCAATTTAGGGTTTCTAACCAATATTATGCATCCAGTAAGTATGTTTGTGTCATTCGATTTACATTTTGATTATTTTCTTCCACCCTAGGGTGATTCTAGTCCATTTAGGATTTTTAATCAATCTTGTACATCCAATAAGTTCATTTGTGTCATTGGATTAGAATTTAGGTCATTTTCGTCCTCCTGACGGTTATTCAGGTTTATTTAGGGTTTTAAAGCAATCTTGTACATCCAATAAGTGTGTTTGTGTCATTAAATTAACATTTAGGTCATTTTCGACCTCTTGAGGGTTATTCTAGTAAAATTAGGGTTTTTAACCAATCTTGTGCATCCAATAAATTTGTTTTTGTCATTCGATAAACATTTAGATCATTTTCTTCGCCCTTAGGGTTATTCTTGTCCATTTCAGGATTTTAGCCAATCTTGTGCATCCAATAAGTTTGTTTGTGTCACTGGATTAGCATTTAGGGTATTTTCGTCCTCTTGAAGTTTATTCTAGTCCATTTAGGGTTTTAAAGCAATCTTGTGCATCCAATAAGTGTGTTTGTGTCATGGGATTAACAATTAGGTCATTTTTTACCACTTGATGATTATTCTAGTAAATTTTGGGTTTTTAACTAATCTTGTGCTTCCAATAAGTGTGTTTCTATCAATGGATTAACATTTAGATCATTTTCTTCTTTCCTAGGGTTATTCTAGTCCATTTCGGGATTTTAACCAATCTTGAGCATCCAATAAGTTAATTTATGTCATTGCATTAACATTTAGGTTATTTTCTTCGTTCCTAGGGTTATTCTAGATCATTTCGCGTTTTTAACCAAGCTAGTGCATCAAATAAGTTCGTTTGTGTCATTGAATTAATATTTAGGTCATTTTCGTCCTCCAAAGGGTTATTCTAGTCCACTTAGGGTTTTTAACCATTTGTGTGCATCCAGTAAGTTTGTTTGTGTCATTGGATTCACATTTAGGTCATTTTCATCCTCCTTAGGGTTATTCTTGTCCATTTAGTGTTTTTAACCAATCTTGTGCATCAACTAAGGTCGTTTGTGTCGTTGGATTAACATTTAGGTCATTTTTGTCCTCCCTAGAGTTATTCTAGTCCATTTAGGGTTTTGTTTACCAATCTTGTGCATCCAATAAGTTTGTTTGTGTCATTTGATTAAAATTTAGGTCATTCTCGTCATCCCTAGACTTATTTTACTCCATTTAGGATTTTTAACCATTATGGTGCATCCTATAAGAATGTTTGTGTCGTTGGGTTAACATTGAGGTCATTTTCGTCCTCCATAGTGTTATTCCAATCCATTTTGGGTTTTTAACCATTCTTATGCATCCTATAAGTATGTTTGTGTCATTGGAATTACATTTAGGTCATTTTCGTCGTCCCTAGGGTTAATGAAGTTCATTTAGGGTTTTTAACCAATCTTTTGCATCCAATAAGTTCGTTTGTTTCATTGAATTAACATTTAGGTCATTTTGGTCTTCCTAAGGGTTATTCTAGTCCATTTTGGGTTTTGGAGCAACCTTGTGCGTCCAATAAGTTTGTTTGTGTCCTTTGATTAAAATTTATGTTATTTTTGTCTTCCGAAAGGTTATTCTAGTGCATTTAGAATTTGTAACCAATCTTGTGCATTCTATAAGTCAGTTTGTGTCATTTGAGTAACATTTATGTTATTTTCGTACTCCCTAGAGTTATTGTACTCCATTTAGGATTTCTTTTACCAATTGTGTGCATCCAATAAGTATTATTGGGTTAGTGGATTAACATTTATGTCATTCTCGTCATCCGTAGGGTTATTCTACTCCATTTAGGGTTTTAACCAATCTTGTGCATAAAATAAGTTCGTTTGTGTCATTGGTTTAGCAATTAGGTCATTTCCGTCCTTCCTATGGTTATTCAAGTTTATTTAGGATTTTTAAACAATGTGGTGCATCCAATAAGTTCGTTTGTGTAATTGGATTAACATTTAGGTCTTTTTCTTACTCCCTATGGTTATTCTAGTCCATTTTGGATTTTTAACCAATCTTGTGCATCTTATAAGTGTGTTTGTGTCATTGGATTAGCAATTAGGTCATTTCCGTCCTCCCTAGAGTTATGCTAGTTTGTTTATGGTTTTTAAACAATAATGTGCACCCAATAAGTTCCTTTGTGTCATTGGATTAACATTTAGATCATTTTTGTCCTCCATAGGGTTATTCTTTTCTATTTAGGGGTTTTAACCAATCTTTTACATCCTATAAGTGTGTTTTAGTGATTGGATTAACATTTAGGTCATTTTTTTTCTCCTTAGAATTATTCTAGTCCATTTATGGTTTTTAACTAATCTTGTACATCCAATAAGTTCGTTTGTCCATTTATGGTTTTTAACTAATCTTGTGCATCTTGTAAATGTGTTTGTGTCATTGGATTAACATGTAGGTCATTTGCGTCTTCCATAGGGTTATACTAGTATATTTAGGGTTTTTAACTAATCTTGTGCACCCAATAACTTCATTTGTGTCATTGGATTAACATTTAGGTGAATTTCGTCCTCCCTAGGGTTAGTCTAGTCCATTTAGGGTTTTTAACCAATCATGTGCAACCTATAAGTTTGTTTGTGTCATTGGATTAACATTTAGTTTATTTGCGTCCTCCCTTGAGTTATTCTAGTACATTTAGGGTTTTTAAATAATCTTATGCATCCAATAAGTTCGTTTGTGTCATTGGATTAACATGTAGGTCATTTGCGTCTTCCATAGGATTATTCTAGTATATTTAGGTTTTTTAACCAATCTTGTGCATCTTAAAAGTGTGTTTGTTTCGTTGGATTAACATTTAGGTCATTTGTTTCTCCATAGGGTTATTCTAGAGGATTTCAAGGACTTGGAACCCCAATGATAACGGCATGGTTAAAGAAGGCGAAGGAGCTTCTTAAAAACTTTATAACTACTTTATTTGAAGCAAGTACAATTCATGTAGAATTAAAGCCTAAGATAGTCAATTGCTTAATCCAAATTGATGAAGTTAAGTAATGAAGGTTGCATCTATGTGTTATCAAATTTTAATATAAGTTTTAGTTAAAGTAATAGACTGAATTAATAAGAAAATTTGGGCGTAACTGTAAAAATTTTAGTTGGGCCAAATTTAGAGAAATTTTTGGAGTTGCCCTTATAAAAGGCAAACCCTTATTTTTTTTAAGGAAGATTTCGAATATTATTTTTGTGAGGTTTTGCTCTCTAAAGTTCTTGAAAGAATTCATTTTGAACTTATTAGGGTTGTTAATTCTTTTAGCGTTCTTTTTGGCTTATCAATCCCTAGATAGTGGCGCCTTTTTTGTTCTTGGTTTCTTTGCTGAATAATAATTTTGAGTTTCCTTTACGTCAATCCCGAATACTCAAATTCTATCAATTTTTGTGTTCAGCAACCTGCGATCATATCTCGAGTTCTATATACTTGTTTTCGGTCATTCAACAGCCTAACTCGCATTTCAGAATGTCCTCTTTCACCTTGTTTTGGAATCGCCCTATTCGGAGTTTCGTTGCGCTGCTTATCATAGTCCCATGCAATAGGCGATTTGACTCAAATCTGTAAGTTTCCAACCTAGAACGATCCTTAAAGTGAATCATGACTAACAAGATCATATCATTTGGTACCAAAGTTTGTCTTTAGGTTTAGAATTGAGTAAAAATCTGTTTATGCATTTTTTTTTTTTTGTGAAATTTATTTGATACATCTACTCAACCGCTTTTAACTTTATATATTTCTTCTTCCATTAAATGTATTTTTTTTATTAATATAATTTAGTTTTTTAATTATATTTATTAAAAAATAATAAAAATCCAACAAGTATCTCTAATGAATAAGTGCAATTCTACTTCCATGGGTCGCAATCGCAAGATTTACGAGGGAAAACGTACTGTTTATATAGCCGTCGGTCGATGGCTATTGGTGGGGAGAGGAAATGAGAGCCTAGCAGGTTTAGTCTATTTGAAAGGAAGATAGAGTGTAGTTTAGTTTAAATTGATCTACAAAATTTAAAAGTTCACCTTATACTATAAACAAAAATTTGGGCTCGTTACTTGGGACATGTGTTAATGATCTTGTTGCACAAGTAAATGTAAACTTCGATTATTATTTTTAAAGAAAATCATGAATAATTTTTTAAAGTTCGTAATTTACATGCCCATGACAATTAATAAATAAATTCTCCATTTTTTAACTAAATAAAAAATAATACATCTTTTTTTCATATATGTCGATCAGTTGTAAAGATAAATAAAAACATGAAAGTTGCTGAAAAATAAAAGAGCAATTAAAAATATTTACCATATTGACGATTTATGATCGTGTTGTTATTATATCATGTATGTATGTGGTGGTGAGTAATTTTTTACTTGAGATACAAATAATTATATAAATTTGTGAAAATGTTCATTTATATTCTCATAAGTTATTTCTCCCATTTTCTCCATTTTGTATCTATTTTGAAATTCAATATCTATGGTTGACAAGTGCCACATTAAATGAAAAAGTATGTTTTTAGGTAGAAGACGTCGCCGTCTTATATATTAGTTTTGTAAGAGTTGGATTAGGCTTTTTGACAGGAGGGTATGCGGTTGTAAAATGGGAGGAATTTATTATGCAGTTGCTCATATATTTGGAATAGGATGCAAACTAGTACAAATAGTTGTTAAAATAATATAAAATATTAATTATTTTGATACTTCTAATCAGCTGCGTTAACTTTGTATATTTTTTCTACAAAATAATAAAAACACAACAAGTATTTATGATGAATAAGTACAATTCTAGGTCGCGGCCGTCACACAATTCGTAAGGGCAAAATGCAACGTATAAGTATCCGTCGGTCGATGGCTAGCGGTGGGTGGTGGCAATTAGTAGGCCGACTCCGCTGTCATAAACCCAAAAGGTATGAAGAGTAAATTAGAGTCGACAAAAATTAGATTTAGTCTGTTTGAAGGGAAGATAGAGAATTGTGTCTAGTTTAAAGTGGTCTACAAAATCAAATAATGCAAATGTTAAAAATTTAGTTTAGACTGTAGATAAAAATTTCAATGGCAATTTATAAATATATTTGGATAAAAATCAAACTTTTAAGTTCCCAAATTAAGGGATTTGGTATTATTAAAAAAAAAATGAACATAAAAAATCTTCTCTTTCAAATAACTTGGTATTATTATAATCACTGTATTAAAAATTATTTTAGTCCCTAATTATAAACATTTATACAAATGACAAAACTTATATATATTTTTTAAATTATTTTTCGTATAATTTTTTACTTAATTATATATGATTTTATTAAATTTATAATTTTATTAAAGTTTGCTATAACCACAAAACGTATATTTATGTTAAAAACCATTGGAATTTTTTCCTTATACAAATTACTAATTGCATTTATTATTCTTTTTTTAAAATCTACAGTTTTTAATATTATTAATGTATCTTTAAATATAAAAAATTAATATTAAATATATCTATACACAATGGACAATTTAATAACAACTACACATTAATTACACAAGTCATATTTCTTAATATATGTGAAACACCTAATCAACTACCGATATAATAAAAGAAATAACTAAAAAAACTAATA
>JBBPBT010000720.1:12696183-12733367 GCA_037974875.1 Cicer bijugum | reverse complement strand
ATAACATATACTTTCTATTGATACATAAAAAATATGGAACAAATATTTGGAACTGAAAATTTTTAAGAAACAACAAATATTTTCGTTGTCACATATAAAAATACAAGACAATATTTATCATAAATAAATATTAAAATACATGAAACAAATATTTATCATTAATACTTAAAATGAAATTATTTTATTTAAAATTTAAATGAAGCATTTATAGAATACCAAAGAGGCGCACATGTTTTTTTTTCTAATAGATATTTATAAAATGAGACTTAGGAGAATTAATTAAAAGTTAAAAATGGCAAGTTTATCCAACTCAAATGAGACTTAGTTGTGTTACTCTAAAGTTAAAGATGTCAATTCGATTCAATTCAACCTCACACTATATGACATATTATCCTAGTGTATTTTATGTTAGACATAAGTCCATTTTTGATATTATTGACAAACATACATCATGTGATAAATCTAACATTTTAAACTGAGCAAAATTTCAGGAACAACAACTCAACCATACATACTGGAGACAATTGCTTGCAACTCAAGAAATCAACAAAAGTTGGAAAATTCTCTAAGCAAATCGATTAGACAAATCGATTTTGTAATAGGGTTGTAGAAAAAAATGTAGTATGTGATTAAGAAATCGATTAAGAAAATCGACTGGCACATTTACTTAAAATAAATTGTCCAAGTCAGAAGCAAGCTGTTTTGCATGCTAATCGATTTGGCAAATCGATTGTTCCAATCACAGAGGCTAAGCAATTTGGTAAATCGATTGACAAAATCGATTGTGCTAGTTACAGAGCCAAACCAGTTTTTAAACAATCGATTAGGCAAATCGATTTCCATAAAGGTCTCAAAATGAACAGGGTTTGTAATAGAACACAATCGATTGGCACAATCCATTGAAACAAATTTCTTGTTAAACAAGTTTGGCATCAATCGATTTGGTAAATCGATTTGATGAGCCAACTGGTACATCTCTTTTCAGAAAATATTATGTAATCGATTGACATATTCGATTAGCATAAAATAAGCTAGCCCCTGTAATGAGCCAAATCGATTTGGCTAATCGATTGGACAAAATCCACTGAGTCCCTGAGACCAGTACAATCGATTGGAACATTTTTTTAGTTACAGAGGAGACTTGGCCTATGGACTAATTGATCATATACTTTAATGAATCGATTATGTGGTTTAATGAATCGACTGAATAAATCGATTGTTTTGATCTCGTTTTTGGAACAAAACACCTGAAATCGATTAGGCAAATCGATGTCATTATGAACTGCTTTTAAAGTTCTGAAAAGTGGATTAAAATAATTGATTAGGTAAATCGATTAGTTTATGTAGTTTCAAGATTCAAGAAAAACAAGATTCGGGAAATCGATTTGGTAAATCGATTGAGCTTATTTATAACATTAATGAATCGATTGGGTAAATCGATTCATCAGTTGTTTTTCAGAAACTATATAAACAGTTTTCATTACTTCTTCTCATAACACACATAACATAGTACATACAACTGAAAATCTCATAATTCTCTTGACTCATAGAACTGATAACAAACTTTGACTATTACTTTTTCAGAGTTGAATCAACCATATTTCGTGATCTATGGAGACTTGAAAAAGATTGCTTGAGAAAGAGAAATAGAGAAGAAGTCTGCTTGAAAAATTTCTATATATTCTTTTAGATATTCTGTAACACAAATTCTGTAAACAAGAACGTTGAAAAATCCAGTATTGAAACTGGTAGTTATCTTCTGTGTTGAGGGGTCTCATCAAGAAGAAACTTTGTTGTGATCTTGGAAGAGTTCGGAGAAGAACTCTGGGATACAGTGGTTGTGAAAGATAGAATAGGGAAAGTGTTTTAAGATTGATAGGCAGGGAGGCTGGAACATCTGTAAAATGACTCTACAAGATTCTATTGAAAGGCTAAGATCGTATAACAGACGGCCGAACCAGTATAAAAATTGTCGTGTACAATCTCCTACCCTTATCTCTTTTATTTCTGCATTGTTTATATGATTAATCTTGAATGCATGAAATAGTTAAATTCTGTATTAATTGGCATTGCGTAAATTGTTAATTTGGCATGATTATATCTTGATCAATGTGTTGAACAATTCTTGTATATGATGCACTCTCTATTAGACAATACTTGTTATTGTTAATCTTCTATTAGGATTCATAAGTGGGACTGTGGTTAATCTTTGTTTAATAAATTTTGAATTTTGTAAACTGCTTAGAATATTGTTAGAATATGACTTATTCTTCATATATTCTGCTAAACTGAGGTCAATATCCCCCAAAAATTGGCATCAAGAGCCTACTTTTTGTTAGAGTAATTCTCATAAAAAGACCATGACCTCAGAATTCCTTAGTGAGGGTGCTTCATTGGCTAGGCCCCTAGCTTTCAATGGGGCCGCCTATATGTACTGGAAGGATAGGATGCTCATCTTCCTAGAAGCAGCTAGCATAAATATATTAGATGTTGTGTTAGAAGGACCTTATGTGCCAAAAATTGCAGGAACTGATAATTCTTTCATCCCAAAACCCAGATCTGACTGGTCTGAGGATGATAAGAAAAAGGTAGGTTACAATGCTAAGGCTAAGAATATTATTACTTCTGCATTATCGGCTGACGAATTTTTCAGGGTTTCAAACTGTAAATCTGCAAAAGAAATGTGTGACACATTGCAGCAAACACATGAAGGTACTAGTGATGTGAAAAGAGCTCGTATAAATACATTGATGCATGAATACGAATTATTCAACATGAAGAAAGACGAATCAGTTAATGATATGCAAACCAGATTCACGCACATAGTCAACAACCTGAATGCACTTGGCATAGTGGTTGACAATGAACAACAGATCAACAAAGTGATGAGATGCCGAACAAGAGAATGGCAGCCAAAGATTACTGCCATTGCCGAGTCAAAGGATCTTGGAAGTATGGCGATTGCTACACTTTTTGGAAAATTAAGGGAGCACGAAATGGAACTGCATAGGCTGAATGAATCTGAGCAGAATGATAGGAAAAGAAAAGGGCTGTCTTTTAAAGTCCAAGCACACCAATCAAAAGCAGAACAAGAAAGCTGCTCGGATGAGTCAAGCAGTGAAACTGATGAAGAACCAGAAATTGGATTACTTGTCAAAAAGTTCAAAAAGTTTCTCAAAAAGAAAGACAACAAGTTCAGAAAACCAGCAAGTTCTAAGACAAATGACACCAAGACCATAACCTGTTATGAGTGTGGAAAAATAGGCCACATAAAGTCTGAGTGTTACAAGCTGCAAAATAAAAATAGAACTGCAAAGAACAAAGGCAAGGAATCAACTCCTAAATCCAGGAAAGCTTATGTTGCATGGAACGATAATGACAACGAATCCTCTTCATCTTCCGAAGAAGAACATGCCAATTTATGTCTTATGGCTAAAATAGATTCAAATTCGGAAAGTGAGGTAAGTTCATCTAATCCTTCATATGATGAGTTACAAAATGCATTTAGTGAATTACGTGATGAGTATGTTAGTACTATTAAACAGTTGATTAGTACTAGAAAATTATTAGAAGAGAAATACATGTTGTATGATGAGGTTAAACTTGAGCATGAGTCTCTTAAGGATATAAATGAAAATCTGAAAAAGGAAACTCATGCATTGCATAGTGATCTAGAGAAGTTTAACAGTAGTAAAAACCAGTTAGACATGCTTCTTAGTAATCAAAGGAACTTCAATGAGAAATCTGGATTAGGCTATAAACCAAATATGCATGTCAAACAGAATCACAATAAACATGGTATTGGATATAGAAATGTTAAACATAACCAGAAGCATGGTAAATCTAGTCATATGCATAGTGTCTTTATTAAAACAAAACAGTATGCATCCTCTATTGTCACATGTCATTTTTGTTGTAGAAAAGGACATTATGTGTACAATTGCAAATTTAAAAAACTTGCCAACAGAGGGTGTAAACAGATTTGGAAGGTCAAGACACCAAATTTTGGAACTGACCCCTCAGGACCCAATTTATATTGGGTACCTAAAATGAAATTCTGATTTTGTTGCAGGTATGCTTGAGATCCACAAGGCACCAATGGTACCTTGATAGTGGGTGCTCAAAGCATATGACAGGGGTCAAGACAATGTTCCTGTCCCTAAGCCTAAAAGATGGAGGATTTGTCAAATACGGTGACAACAATAAGGGTAAGATCTGTGGAATTGGTGACATAGGCAGCGAATCAACTGCTATCATCAAAAACGTCTTATACGTGGAAGGGCTGAAACATAACCTTCTAAGTATAAGTCAGCTTTGTGACAATGGTTTTCAAGTAAGCTTTTCACCACTTTCTTGCATAATTGAGAGTAAGGATGATAAAGGTATCAAACTGGTTGGTGATAGAGTTAACAATATTTACATGCTAGATTTAAATGTTATGCCTGCAAATACTGTTTGTTGTCTTTTATCAAATGCTGATGAGAACTGGCTTTGGCATAAACGTGTTGCGCATATTCATATAGATCATTTGAATAAACTTGTTAGCTAACAATTATTTATAGGTCTTCCCAATAGAAAGTTTTCTAAGGACAGGTTGTGCGATTCTTGTGAGAGAAGTAAACTTGTCAAATCTTCTTTTCCCCCAATAGACATGGTCAAAACCAATAGGGTTTTGCAGCTGATTCACATGGACCTTTTTGGTCCATCCCAAGTGAGAAGTTTTGGAGGTAATCAGTATGGCTTCGTGTTAATTGATGACTATTCTAGATTCACATGGACTTTCTTTCTGACTCATAAAAGTGACGCTTTTTCTGTTTTCAAAAAGTTTGCAAACTTGGTACAAAATGAAACTAGTCAGAAAATTATGTCCATCAAAAGCGATCATGGAGGTGAATTCCAAAATGATTCTTTTGATACTTACTGTGAACAAAATGGTATTCATCATATGTACTCAGCCCCTAGGACACCACAACAAAATGGTGTAGTGGAAAGGAAAAATAGGTCTTTAGAGGAATTAGCTAGGACTATGCTTAAAGACTCAAATATTCATAAGTATTTCTGGGCTGATGTAATTAACACTGCCACACATGTTGTCAACAGGGTTCTAATTAGGCCAATTCTTAGGAAAACTCCCTATGAGTTGTACAAGGGTAGAAAGCCTAATATTTCTTACTTTAGAGTCTTTGGTTGTAAGTGCTTTGTTTTAAACAATGGCAAGGAACACCTAGGTAAATTTGATCCCAAGGTAGATGAGGGTATCTTTTTAGGTTATTTCCAAACTAGCAAAGCCTATAGAATCTACAACAAAAGAACAAAAACCATAGAAGAGTCAGTTAATGTAAAGTTTGATGAACTATTTAAGGAAAACTTGAACAGCACTCCATCTATGGTTGATGCTTCTTTAGATGAAGTTGTAGAATCTGAACCAATAGAACCAAAGGAAACTGCCCCTCCAACCAACAGTGACTGTATTGAACGTATTACGGTAGAGGAGTTACTTAGGGAGTGGAAGTTTAATAGAAACCATCCCATAGATAACATCATAGGGGACATCTCCAAAGGAGTGGCAACTAGGAGGAACCTTAGACATTTTTGTAACCTTACAACCTTTGTATCTCAGATTGAACCCAAGAACATTATGGAGGCTTTACTAGATAGTGAGTGGATACTTGCTATGCAAGAGGAGTTAAACCAATTTGAGAGAAACATGGTATGAACTCTATTACCTAAACCAGAAAATAAGCACATCATAGGAATAAGATGGGTGTTTAGGAACAAATTAGATGAGAATGGAGTCATCACTAGAAACAATGCTAGATTAGTGGCCAAGGGTTATAATCTGGAGGAAGGAATAGACTTTGATGAAATCTATGCCCCTGTTGCTAGGTTAGAAGCCATTAGAATACTACTTGCTTATGCATGTATAATGGACTTTAAGCTTTATCAAATGGATGTGAAAAGTGCCTTTCTCAATAGTGACATCCAAGAGGAAGTTTTTGTTAGCCAAACACCTGGTTTTGAGAATCCAGATTTTCCTAATCATGTCTACAAGCTAACAAAAGCCCTCTATGGGTTGAAACAAGCTCCTAGAGCTTGGTATGAGAAGCTCAACAATTTCCTCGTACAACAAAACTTTTTAAGAGGAAATAGTGACAAGACACTTTTCATAAAAACTAATGGAAATGACATCTTGCTGGTCCAAGTTTAGGTTGATGACATAATCTTTGAATCTACAAACAATAAATTGTGCAAAGATTTTGAAAACTTAATGAAAGGTAAATTTGAAATGTCAATGATGGGTGAACTATCTTATTTCTTGGGATTTCAAATTAACCAAAGCAAGCAAGGCATTTTCATTAGTCAAACCAAATATTGCAATGATTTGATAAAGAAATTCAGTTTTGATAACTTCAAGTCCATTGATACTCCCATGAGCCAAGGAAACCATTTAGATAGAGATGAGAAAGGTAAACCAGTAGATGTTACAAGGTATAGGGGTATGATAGGATCATTGCTCTATCTTACAGCAAGCAGACCTGACATCATGTTCAGTGTTTGCATGTGTGCAAGACACCAATCCAATCCAAAAGAGTCTCACCTTAGTGCAGTAAAGAGGATATTCAGATATCTAGTTTGAACCAAGAGTCTAGGCTTGTGTATTCTAAGGGATCTACTTGTACACTAGTTGGATACTCTGATTCAGACTTTGCTGGATGCATACTAGATAAGAAAAGTACCTCAGGTACTTGTTACTTACTAGGAAACTCCCTTGTGTCTTGGTTTAGCAAGAAACAAACTAGCATTGCACTTTCTACAGCTGAAGCCGAGTACATTGCAGCTGGAAGCTGCTGTGCACAAATTCTTTGGATGAAACAACACTTATCGGATTTCAGTGTTGATTTAGGAACTGTGCCTATCATGTGTGATAACACAAGTGCAATTAGCATCACTAAGAACCCAGTGATGCACTCTAGAACCAAGCATATTGAGATTAGGCATCACTTCATTAGGGATCAATTTCGAAGTGGAAATATAAGGCTTGAACATGTCTCCACATCTGATTAGTTGGCAGACATATTTACCAAAGCCTTGCCAAAGGAAAGCTTCCTTCTTATTAGGATGAGACTAGGTATTATAGATCCTAGTGAGATTTGATATTAGTGTCAAATCGACTTATTAAGAGATTCCCCATTCTCAATATACTTTGGACTTAAACGATTTCCACAACAATACATTCAGTAAACAAGACATTAAGAGATTCTCCATTCTTAATACTCATTTAACTGAAACGATTTTCAAAAAAACAAACATTCAGTAAACAAGTAATTAAGAGATTCCCCATTCTTAATACTCATTTCACTGAAACCATTTTCAAAAACAAACATTAAGTAACCAAGACATTAAGAGATTCCCCATTCTTAACGCTCAGTTAACTTAAACGATTTTCAAACAACACTAAGTAACTAAGACATTAAGAGATTCCCCTTTCTTAACGCTCAATTAACTTAAACGATTTTCAAACAACATTAAGTAACTAAGACATTAAGAGATTCCCCATTCTTAACGCCCAGTTAACTTAAACGATTTTCACAAACTCACATTAAGTAAACAAGACATTAAGAGATCCCCCATTCTTAATACTCGTTTAACTTAATGGTTTTCAAATTCCACACAAAACCAACTTTCACATTCAATCGATAATTCACTCCAATTCATTTTCCACACAAACCACACAAAACAAACTCACACATACTTTCACATTCAATCCATAATTCACACCAAATCGTTTTCCACACAAACCACAAAACACATCCCAAGTTTCATCAGTATTAACTATGAACACGTCAAAAACAACGAATACACAAATCGACACAATCCACCACTCAAACACACAAGTTTCATTTACTCAAAATCATACCTAAATGAGTTTAAATTCATTTTCCACGAAGCATTCATCAATATAACCAAAACCTAACTCTAAGATTTTTCTCATAAAGCCTTAGATACATTTTCCCAAATCAATACTCTAACCCTAACAAAATTTTTTTCCACACAATTACAGATAAGGCCCTAAATTCAAACTAAAAGTTTGGAAGGAGCCCTTACTTTATCGTTAGTTTTAACGTCGATTTACGGCACCGCGATCAATTCTGGTAAAAACTTTGCTCGCGACGTCGCTTCCAAAATTAGCTCACTAGCACCGTAGTGTAGTGGTGAGCAACCTTCCCTTCTATCCCTTCGCGAAACAAAGCTTGGATCTAGAAGAAACGGCGAGATTTGTATTTGACGATTTTGAAATCCCTAAACCGTTTTTCTTCGTTTTCGGATCAAAGAGGAAGAGTGAAGTTGAGTAATCCTTGTCCTATCACCCACTAGGCCTTGGGTTTCTATTCTTGAGTAAAAGGAAGCAAAGAAAAGCGAAAATGGAAGAAGGGGGGAAAAAGGGTTCACGCGAGGCTGAAGGAGGAAGATGGAAAATTTTGTTTTCTCTCCTTTCGCTTTCTTTCCTTTGTTTTTCTGTTCTTTCTATTTCCTTCCTTTCCTTTTCCTTATATATATATATATATATATATATTAATAATAATTAACAAACATCTCCAAATCTTTAGATATTTATTAAATTATCCTTTCACCCATAACAAATTAAACTCTTCGCAAAATATTCACCGCAGTTAATTTAATTTATTTATCGATGAGTAATTCTAATCGGTATCAATATATCTTCTTGTTCATATAAACTCCAAAATATTAATAACTTTGGCTAAAAAGCCTCCGGGTTCAACACCAAATTACATAAAGTACACTTTAAAATTATGGGTCTTACATTACTACCCCCCCTAAAATTAATTTCGTCCTCGAAACTATGCATCGATAAATAACTCTGGGTGTTGTGTTCTCATCTTGCTCTCCAGTTCCCAAGTCGCATCTCCAGTAATTGGGTTCCAAATCACCTTGACCAACGAAACATCCTTGGTCCTCAATCGCTTAATCTTCCTGTCATCAATTCTCACACGTGGTACTTCGAATGACAAGTTATCCTTTAGCTGGATTGTGTCTGGTTCGATCATATGAGATGGATCTGCAAGATATTTCCTCAACTGTGACACATGAAACACATCATGAATATTTGACAGTATCGGAGGTAATGCAATCCGATAAGCAACGGGCCCAATTCGTGCAGAAATCTGATATGGTCCAATGAATTTTGGAGTCAACTTCTTCGATTTCAATGCTCTACCAACTCCAGTAGTAGGTGTGACTCTCAGAAATACATGGTCACCCTGTTCGAATTCTAAGAGTCTGCGACGCTTGTCCGCATAACTCATCTGACGATCCTGTGAAGTCTTCATTTTCTCCTTGATCTTCCTTACCTTAGTTGTAGTCTGTTGCACTATCTCTGGTCCGACGATCATATTTTCACCGTCCTTATACCAACACAAGGGTGTTTGACACTTTCGCCCATATAAAGCCTCATATGGTGCCATTCCAATACTTGCGTGGAAACTATTGTTGTAGGTGAACTCAATCAGCGGAAGTACATCATCCCAACTTCCTCTATCATCTAACACACATGCCCTCAACATATCTTCAAGGGACTGATTCGTCTTTTCAGTCTGTCCGTCCGTTTGGGGATGGTAAGCTGAACTCAATCGTAGTTTCGTTCCCAACGCTTCGTGCAATGCTCCCTAAATATGTCAAGTGAACTTCGGATCACGGTCTGATACGATACTCGATGGTACCCCGTGTAACCTCACAATTTCAGCAATGTAGATCTCTGTTAGCTGATCTACCTTATAGGTGGTCTTTACTGGCAAAAAGTGTGCGGATTTAGACAATCGATCCACTATCACCCATATAGAATCATTCTTTCTCCTTGTTTTAGGCAATCTAGTTATAAAATCCATGGAAATGCTGTCCCACTTCCATTCAAGTATATCTAAAGGTTGCAACATCCCAACAGGTCGCTGATGTTCCACCTTCGCTTTCTGACAAGTTAGACAAGTGGACACATACTCCGCTACATGTTTCTTCATTCCTGACCACCAGTAATTCTGTCTCAAATCCTGATACATTTTTGTTGCTCTAGGATGAATACTCAACTTACTCTTATGAGCCTCTTCTAAAATTGTTTTCCTCATATCTGTAATTTCTGGTACACAAATCCTACCATTACATCGTAGAATATTATCTGCTCCAATCTTGAACTCTGTTGTCTTCCCTTGCACTATTAGGTTCCTCTTCTCCTGAATTAAGACGTCATCTTGAGAGTTTGCAATGTCTTCAAGTAGTCCACTCGAAATCTTAATCATTCCGAATCTCAAAATTCCCGGTGCAAACTCTACGTTCAAGTGTAGGTCTCTAAAAGCTTCCCACAACTCTTGCTGTCTAGCCATAATTGTTGAAGACACCGATACACTTCTTCTACTCAACGCATCAGCCACTACATTGGCCTTCCCAGGGTGGTACTGCAGTGTAAAATCAAAATCCTTGAGAGTCTCCATCCATCTTCTCTGACGCATGTTCAATTCCTTCTGATCAAACAAGCATTTCAAACTTTTATGGTCACTGAACACTGTGAACGTGCAACCATATAAATAGTGCCTCCAGATCTTCAATGCAAAAACAACAGCAGCAAGCTCCAAATCATGAGTAGGATAGTTTCTCTCATGAATCTTCAATTGCCTTGAGGCATAAGCTACAACTTTCTTGTGTTGCATCAGAACATATCCCAACCCTTGGTGAGACGCATCACAATAAACTTCATAGGGTTCATCTGATTGTGGTAATACCAACACGGGTGAGGTCGTCAATTTTGTCTTCAGTAACTGAAAATTTTCCTCACACTTCTCCGTCCATGCAAACCGTTGATCCTTTCTGGTAAGTTGTGTCAATGGGGTCACAATCTTAGCAAAACCTTCAATAAATCTCCGGTAGTATCCTGCCAGTCCTACAAAACTTCGTATGTCAGTGACAGTCTGAGGCTGTTTCCAGGCAAGAACCGCCTCAATCTTAGCCGGATCTACAGCGATTCCTTCCTTGGTTGTCACATGTCCCAAGAAATTCACTTTTTCTAGCCAAAATTCACACTTCGACAGATTGGCATACAATCGTTTCTCGCGTAAAATCTCAATAACTTGACGTAAATGTTCTCCATGCTCTTCTTCAGTTCTCGAATAAATTAATATATCATCAATGAACACCACAACAAACTTATCAAGGAATGGACTAAAGATTCTGTTCATGTAGTCCATGAAAATTGCCGGTGCATTGGTAACTCAAAACGGCATAACCAGATATTCATAATGCCCATAACGGGTTCTGAAATCGGTTTTCTGAATATCTCCTTCCCTTACTCGAATCTGATGGTAACCCGACTTCAAGTCAATCTTCGAAAATATCGTGGCCCCTCTCAATTGATCCATTAAATCATCGATGTGTGGCAAAGGATAACGATTCTTAATGGTTGCCTTATTAAGCTGTCTATAATCCACACATAAGCGTGAGCTTCCGTCCTTCTTCTTAACTAGCAAAACTGGAGCTCCCCATGGCGATACGCTTGGTCTAATAAATTTCCTTTTCAACAAATCTTTAATTTGGCCCTTGAGCTCATTTAATTCCAATGGTGACATTCGGTACGGTGTAATCGAAATTGGT
Source organism: Cicer bijugum (assembly GCA_037974875.1). NCBI lineage: Eukaryota > Viridiplantae > Streptophyta > Magnoliopsida > Fabales > Fabaceae > Cicer > Cicer bijugum. The sequence continues at coordinate 12,721,712 of JBBPBT010000720.1, read as the reverse complement.
CCCGTTCCTGGGTGTAAATCAATGAAAAATTCCACTTCTCTTACCGGTGGCAATCCTGGAATTTACGTTGGAAATACATCCCGGTACTGATTGACAATCATCACATCTTCTATGTTCTCATTTATCTTTGCCTCCACATGGGCCAGAGACAAAAACTCATGAGTCCCTTCACTTAGTGACACTCGGAGTTTGTTAGCGGCTAAATACTTAACAACTCCTGGTTCGGGGAAAAGAACCAATTTGCGAGCACAGTCTAAGATCACATAATGATACGACATCCAATCTATACCGAGGATGACCTCGAGTGATTGTAGAGGTAAACAAATCAAATTAACCAAGAAATCCCTATTCTGAATAGTTATTTGACAATGTAAACATGCAGAATTTACTGTCAAAGTCTTAGCAGGTGTGGAAACAACCAAATCAAACGGCAAAGCAGACAGAGATAACTTCAAACGATTTACACAATCCATAGCAATGAAGGAATGGGTTTCCCCCGAATCAAAAAGTGCAGTTAGAGTGTTACCTGCAATCTCACAATCACGTTGAATCAGATTGCCAGATGGATTCCCCTCTTCAGCACTCACACAATAAATGCGTCCTCTAGCAATAGGACGAGTAGCCCTAACCACATTCACCACTGGTTCCACCTTTGGAGCCGTGCAATCCCTTGCCATGTGCCCTGGCTTCCGGCAATTATAACAGGTGAGAACATTAGAGGGACAAGCACTGGCATAATGTCCCTCTTCCCCACATCGGAAACATCGAAGAACTTGTCCCAATTGTCTTCCAAAATTCTGGTTCCCGGGGCGATTCTGCCCACTATTGTTATTTCGTGGTCGATTATAGGGTTTAGCAACTTGTTTCCCCTTGTTATTTTGATAATTCGTCCGACTAGGCCCTCCTGCACCAAAATTCGCTCCTCGGCTAGCCCTCTTATTCTTCATATCCTCAACTTCCCTGCATTTTTCCACAAGGGCTTGGAAATGTTGAATTCCCAAGGGCAAGACGGAGTCTTGAATCTCATACTTTAGTCCGTCTTGGAAGCGATGACACATGAATGGTTCATCAATCTCTTCACGGAAAAACCGGAAATGCCTTGACTACGATTCAAATTTAGCGGCATATTCGCCCACGGTCAATTTCCCCTGATGCAGTTTCAGGAAATCGTCGCCCAGTTTAGTCCTGGTACTCATCGAGAAGTATTTGTCTAAAAACTTACTTTTGAATGATTCCCAGTTCACCTCCTCGTGAGCTGATCTCATTAATAGTTTTACACTCCTCCATCAGTACTCAGCATCCCCCAATAGCATGTAAGTGGCATAGTTGACCTTCACTGCCGCCTGACAGTTAATCATTTCGAAGAGCTTCTCCGCTTCTTGGATCCACTGATCCGCTTTCTCTGAATTTTCATCCCCCTTAAACTTGGGAGGATTGTAACGACGGAAGTCTTCTAACCCTCTTGACTCCGCAGCACGGATCTCTCTTTCCCTCTTTTTGAGATCACGTTGAGTCTTGGCAGCAGTCTGTGCAGCAACAGAAGCAACCACGTTATTCATAGCCTCCGCCATCCGATCATCCCTATTGACATTGGCTCTCAAAACGTCATTCCTCCTTGGTGGCATGGTATGGACTCTATTACCTAAACCAGAAAATATGCACATCATAGGAACAAGATGGGTGTTTAGGAACAAATTAGATGAGAATGGAGTCATCACTAGAAACAATGCTAGATTAGTGGCCAAGGGTTATAATCTGGAGGAAGGAATAGATTTTGATGAAACCTATGCCCCTGTTGCTAGGTTAGAAGCCATTAGAATACTACTTGCTTATGCATGTATAATGGACTTTAAGCTTTATCAAATGGATGTGAAAAGTGTCTTTCTCAATGGTGACATCCAAGAGGAAGTTTTTGTTAGCCAAACACCTGGTTTTGAGAATCCAGATTTTCCTAATCATGTCTACAAGCTAACAAAAGCCCTCTATGGGTTGAAACAAGCTCCTAGAGCTTGGTATGAGAAGCTCAGCAATTTCCTCATACAACAAAACTTTATAAGAGGAAATGTTGACAAGACACTTTTCATAAAAACTAATGGAAATGACATCTTGCTGGTCCAAGTTTATGTCAATGACATAATCTTTGGATCTACAAACAATAAATTGTGCAAAGATTTTGAAAAATTAATGAAAGGTAAATTTGAAATGTCAATGATGGGTGAACTATCTTATTTCTTGGGATTTCAAATTAACCAAAGCAAGCAAGGCATTTTCATTAGTCAAACCAAATATTGCAATGATTTGATAAAGAAATTCAGTTTTGATAACTTCAAGTCCATTGATACTCCCATGAGCCAAGGAAACCATTTAGATAGAGATGAGAAAGGTAAACCAGTATATGTTACAAGGTATAGGGGTATGATAGGATCATTGCTCTATCTTACAGCAAGCAGACCTGACATCATGTTCAGTGTTTGCATGTGTGCAAGATACCAATCCAATCTAAAAGAGTCTCACCTTAGTGCAGTAAAGAGGATATTCAGATATCTAGTTGGAACAAAGAGTCTAGGCTTGTGGTATTCTAAGGGATCTACTTGTACACTAGTTGGATACTCTGATTCAGACTTTGCTGGATGCAAACTAGATAGGAAAAGTACCTCAGGTACTTGTCACTTACTAGGAAACTCCTTTGTGTCTTGGTTTAGCAAGAAACAAACTAGCATTGCACTTTCTACAACTGAAGCCGAGTACATTGCAGCTGGAAGCTGCTGTGCACAAATCCTTTGGATGAAACAACACTTATCGGATTTTGGTGTTGATTTAGGAACTGTGCCTATCATGTGTGATAACACAAGTGCAATTAGCATCACTAAGAACCCAGTGATGCACTCTAGAACCAAGCATATTGAGATTAGGCATCACTTCATTAGGGATCAATTTCAAAGTGGAAATATAAGGCTTGAACATGTCTCCACATCTGATCAGTTGGCAGGCATATTTACCAAAGCCTTGCCAAAGGAAAGCTTCCTTCTTATTAGGATGAGACTAGGTATTATAGATCCTAGTGAGATCTGATATTAGTGTCAAATCGATTTAACACATCGATTATCCTGTGAATACACAGAAAAATGGCTTTATAAAATTGATTGCTCCAATCGATTTATGCCATACAGTGTCTATTTTTTAAAATAGAAACACGAAAATCGATTTGGTGAATCGATGTTTTGTCCCAGGAAGCTTCAAATGTTTTTAACATTTCCTTTTTAATCGATTTGGATAATCGATTGACCACTTGGTACACAGTTTAAAGAATCGATTTGGAAAATCGATTATGTTGGTCCCATACATCAAAGTTGAGAAACTTTCTGTGACACCCCGTTTTTCTTAGCGAGGGTGTATTTTTTTTTTCAAAAGAAATTAAAATACAATAGAGAGATAAATAAGGTAACACCTTTGGATACATATTTAAGTCCTTATAATTTACAGGTAGCGGAAGAAGTTCACAAAATATGTATTCAAAAGGTTTACATAACAAAAGTGATACAGTCTTCCAGTTTAAAATTTAAAAGCAACCCACAAGAAAGACATATGTTCCCTCTGTGTCAACCTAGTCTGATCATTCTATACATAACAAAAAAACTACATGCCTTGAGTAATCTCCACGCGCCCCGTGAGATTCTCCTAACGTAGCTCCAATCAAGCACTCCCATCCACATTTCCATCCGAAGGGTACGAACTGGTAGGATCATCCTGACTCTCATATGAGGGCAAAGCCCATATTTCCACAATAGTTGTAAAAGGTCCCCAACCGAAATTAACAGTTAACACATAACATTTAAGCTTTTCAATGCACAAATAACCTTTTCAATTTATCATACATCTTAGAAGGGTTTTCCACATGCTAAAAGATCATGTAATGCTTGCCAAATATAAATGAAATCAAAAGAAAGGTCTCAATCCATCAAGTAATACATAACTGATCAAAACATTGATAAATCAATTGAGCAATCAATTATCAAACTCAAAATAAGATTTCCAACTGAGCCAATCGATTGGGTAAATCAATTTTTGGCAAGGGAAGTCCCTGTAACTCATCAAATCGATTTGGCAATTCGATTTCGTGAAAGACAGAGCCCCTGTAATGAATCCAATCGATTGGGCAAATCGATTTCTTGAAAGACAGATCCCCTGTAACTCAGCCAATCGATTGGGAAAGTCAATTTCGTAAAAGACATAGCCCCTATGATGAATCCAATCGATTGGGCAAATCAATTTTGTGAGAGATAGAGCCCCTGTAACTCAGTAAATCGATTGGGGAAATCGATTCCCCTACATATTCTTCCAAAAATTCATAAACTAACTCAATCACATTTATAAATAATACCAAAGCTTAACACTTAGCAATTCTCACACGATCACTATGACAAAATGGGCTTCGAAATAGTTTTACAATCCATCATACTTTCACACGATGTTCAATACATAACACGTAGTAAAATCAACACAATTACAATTACATCTCAAGTTCAAAACACTCAGCCATAACCTTGAAACAAACACACTACACACAATCTGTTCCAAAACATAACACTTAGTAATATCATCACATTCATGAATTCGAATCAAACACGACTCGTGTGCCAAGCACCCTAATGCAATGCATATATGCCAAAATGCAAGGACTCGAAATTCCAAACCAAAACCCTCTTCGAAGGGCCGTAAATCATAATTGTACCACCTATCGCAGGCCAAAGTACCAATTACCGAGGTGCCACCTATCACGGGTCAGCACGATTTACTAAAAAGCGTAAATCATAAACGTACCACCTATCACGGGTCAGTACTGTTTACCGAGGTGCCACCTATCACAGGTCAAAGTACTACTTACCGAGGTGCCACCTATCACGGGTCAGCACAACTTACCAAAAAGTAAATTGTAAACGTACCACCTATCACGGGTCAGTACAGTTTACCGAGGTGCCACCTATCACGGGTCAGCACAATTTACCAAATGAAATGCATGAGCATACACTAACTCCATTCACAACAAGCGTTAAGTAAATGCAGATATTAAAAGATTCCCCATTTTTAATACTCATTTACTTAACCGATTTTCACACCAAAACATTAAGCAAACAGACATATTAAGAGATTCCCCATTCTTAATATACTTTTGACTTAAACAATTTCCACACAAAACATTCAGTAAACAAGTCATTAAGAGATTCCTCATTCTTAATACTCATTTCACTGAAACCATTTTCAAAAACAAACATTAAGTAACCAAGACATTAAGAGATTCCCCATACTTAACGCTCAGTTAACTTAAACGATTTTCAAACAACATTAAGTAACTAAGACATTAAGAGATTCCCCATTCTTAACGCTCAATTAACTTAATCGATTTTCAAACAACATTAAGTAACTAAGACATTAAGAGATTCCCCATTCTTAACGCCCAGTTAACTTAAACGATTTTCACAAACTCACATTAAGTAAACAAGACATTAAGAGATCCCCCATTCTTAATACTCGTTTAACTTAATGGTTTTCAAATTCCACACAAAACCAACTTTCACATTCAATCCATAATTCACTCCAAATCATTTTCCACACAAACCACACAAAACAAACTCACACATACTTTCACATTCAATCCATAATTCACACCAAATAATTTTCCACACAAACCACACAAAACACATCTCAAGTTTCATCGATATTAACTAAGAACAAGTCAAACACTACGAACACACAAATTGACACAATCCACCACTCAAACACACAAGTTTCATTTACTCAAAATCATACCTAAATGAGTTTAAATTCATTTTCCACGAAGCATTCATCAATATAACCAAAATCTAACTCTAAGATTTTACCCATAAAGCCTTAGATACATTTTCCCAAATCTATACTCTAACCCTAACAAAAAATTTTTCCACACAACTACAGATAAGGCCCTAAATGCAAACTAAATGTTTGGAAGGAGCCCTTACCTTATTGTTAGTTTTAACGTCGATTTACGGTACCGCGATCAATTCCGTTAAAAACTTTGCTCGCGACGTCGCTTCCAAAATTAGCTCACTAGCACCGTAGTGTAGTGGTGAGCAACCTTCCCTTCTATCCCTTCACGAAACGAAGCTTGGATCTTGAAGAAACGGCGAGATTTGTGTTTGACGGTTTTGATATCCCTAAACCGTTTTTCTTCGTTTTCGAATCAAAGAGGAAGAGTGAAGTTGAGTATTCCTTGTCCTATCACCCACTAGGCTTTGGGTTTCTATTCTTGAGTAAAAGGAAGCAAAGAAAAGCGAAAATGGAAGAAGGGGGAAAAGGGGTTCACGCGAGGCTGAAGGAGGAAGATGGAAAATTCTGTTTTCTCTCCTTTCTCTTTCTTTCCTTTGTTTTTCTGTTCTTTCTATTTCCTTTCTTTCCTTTTCCTTATATATAAATATATATATATAAATATATATATATATATATATATATATATATATATATATTAATAATAATTAACAAACATCTCCAAATCTTTAGATATTTATTAAATTATCCTTTCACCCATAACTCATTAAACTCTTCGCAAAAGATTCACCGCAATTAATTAAATTTATATATCGACGAGTAATTCTAATCGGTATCAAAATATCTTCTTGTTCATATAAACTCCAAAATATTAATAACTTTGGCTAAAAAGCCTTCGGGTTCAACACCAAAAATACACCAAATTACATAAAGTACACTTTAAAATTATGGGTCTTACACTTTCCAGACTCTACCCCGAGAATCGATTTGGGAAATCGATTGATTTAAGTTGTTTGAAATATTCACTTAAATAAATCGATTTGGTGAATCGATGCTGAGACAAATTTATTTCTGAACTGATATGGAAGTTCAAGAACTGGTATGGCAATCGATGTTGGACAACGATTTAGTAATTAAGGGAATCGATTAGGGGAATCGATTGAAAATATGACTAAGCTATTTTTACTAGCCGTTACAGACTCAGAATGACTCAATCGATTGGTCTTCCCCAGCAACGGTAACCTAGTCGATTGGCCCAATCGATTTTCGCATCTGAAAGTATAAAAGGAACAATTGACAATCGATTCTGCTCATTTCTCTAAAACCCTAAATCGATTTCGCGCCTAAAACCTCTGCATACTCACTCAAATCCTTGTTGTTTCTCAGATTTCAACACATCCAAAACACTCTTTCTCTGATATTCTATCACACTTACAGCTTCTAAACTATTTGAAATGGCTAGAGTTAAACGAACATCACCTAACACTCCTTCACAATCTTCTTCATCTAGTGGTAGAACCCCTTCACCACCTCCAACTATGTCCAAAAGAGTTTCTGTGCCTACACATAAAATCTTAGCAAAAGACAAAGGCAAAGGCATTGCCATCGATCAAGGAAAATCGAAGAAAAGAAAGGACCCACCTACGAAGAAGTTGTTGGCTGATGCAATGAAAGAAATCACTCAAAACAAGAAGAAGAGTGTTTCCACTACTCCACAAAAGAAGGCACCAGCTACAAAGGATAAACAAGTTGAGGAGTTTCAGCTGCCTCCTGCCTTCGTTAAAAGGAAAATACATGAGGCTCGAACCTTGGATTTTCCTTACTTCGACCAAGATGGTTTTACGTTTCAAAACCATCTACGGTTTCATGGCTTGGAAGATTTTTTATCTTGCTCTCTAGACTCTTATCCCAATCTGATTCACGCATTCTACTCAACCTTCAAAATAAATGACACCGGATTCAAGGCGGTGGTTAAAGGAAAGAAGATTTCCATGACTTATGATGAGTTCTTGAAGTTATCGAGACTACCATATCATGGAAATTCGATCGATGGAAGCTCGGAAGCTGATACTGCTGATGAAGGCTGGGAAGCCTCCCTAGAAAGACATACAGCAGTTCAGGACCTGATGGTCGATGGCTTTGTTGAAATAGTTTCACTGCCAATCGGCCAAATGAAGGTTCAGCAAAGAATGCTGATGTATGCTCTAACCCGAATGCTTGTTCCATGATCCGGTAATCATGCAGTTGTCCAAAGGATGGACATTACTTTGCTGTGGGGGCTGTGCAAGGAGCTCAAGATGAGTTGGGCATGGATTGTCCTAAGGCACATGTTGGAAGCTGCACAGGGTAAGTTAGTGCTTCCATACCCACAACTAATTACAAAGATTCTGAAGCACTTCAAAGTGTCTTTCACAAATGAAGAAGTGTCAAAAACCACCCTCTCCTTTGGTGAATCTATTGTGAACCAAATGCAGTTGAGAAGGGTGAATGGCATTTGGAAAAGACCTCAGTCTAATGTTGAACAAGTTCAGCAAAATTCTGGACCAGCTGCTAAACCAGTTGCAGCAGCAGATTCTGAAGTCTTAGCCAAAGTGTTGGAGTTGATGGCAACGCAGGCAGCTCACAACGCCAAGGTGGAGGCGTCAAATGCAAGAATTGGAGCTGCTCTTGGAAAGCTTCAAGCTGATCTGCACTCTGTTGCGCAGGATGTCGCAGTAATCCATGAACATCTAGGCATTAAATTATCTTTTAGCGATGTTGCTGAGATTGGCCGACAAGCAGCTGAAGAACCCCTTCCAGTGACATTAGATAGCGTTGAACCTCATGTTGAGGAGACACCTGCTGAGCGTAATACAATGGTCTCTCCTTCAACCTTAGCTAATAGTGAGGAACAACCCAATCTAGATGTTTAGGTTTTTAGGTTCTTTGTTGTTTTGAGGTGCTATGCAATTCCTGTGTAATATTCTTGCTTCATGTAATATTCTATTGCTTTATATGACAAATATAGTTTATGGTTAATTACTTGATCTATATTGCTATTTCCAATAATGTGCCATAGTCTGCTTTAATCTATTTTTTTTGTTTACTGTGACGCCATCATCACCTGTGTTCTTTTTGTTACAAACATAGGGGGGGAAATTTGTGGTTGATGATTTCTCCTTTCATGTTCTCTCCTTTACTCCTTTTTGGATTAACTGACAAAGGGGGAGAAAATTTATAACTTGTTACATATTGTTACATAGTATTGATATGCACTTAAATTGTTTACTGCTTTACTGCTTCCATTGCTGCTACAAAACTGATAATTTTGTTGCTCTGATACTGATATTTGCTCTAATATTAGTTGTTCGGATATCGATAACTTCGCTCTGATACTGCTTATGCTCTGATCAATTTTGCTCTGATACTGCTTTTGCTTTGCTCTGGTATTGCTACAATTGATCAATTTGTTCTAATATTAGTTGTTGTGATATTGATAATATTGATAAATAAACTGCTCTGATACTGCTACATGTTGCAAACTGCTCTGATACGATCTGATACTGTTACATAGCATGATGATGCTCTATGATGCTCTGATAATGTTACATAGCATGATGATGCATGATATTTCAGGTCTGTTCTTTTTAGCTCTAACCCTAATTTCAAAGTGTGAATAGCATGACGGCTCGAATCTAGGGGGAGCTTCTCTATTTTTGTATTTCTAATGTCATTCCTTGAAATACATCTCAAGTTAAAATTGCATGTTTGTCACTTAATCAAAAAGGGGTAGATTGTTAGACATAAGTCCATTTTTGATATTATTGACAAACCTACATCATGTGATAAATCTAACATTTTAAACAGAGCAAAATTTCAGGAACAACAACTCAATCATACATACTTGAGACAATTGCTTGCAACTCAAGAAATCAACAAAAGTTGGAAAATTCACTAAGAAAATTGATTAGACAAATCGATTTTGTAATAGGGTTGTAGAAAAAAATGTAGTCTGTGATTAAGAAATTGATTAGGCAAATCGACTGGCACATTTACTGAAAATAAATTGTGCAAGTCAGAAGCAAGTTGTTTTGCATGCTAATCGATTTGGCAAATCGATTGTTCCAATCACAGAGGCTAAGCAATTTGGTAAATCGATTGACAAAATCGATTGTGCTAGTTACAGAGCCAAACCAGTTTTTAAACAATCGATTAGGCAAATCGATTTCCATAAAGGTCTCAAAATGAACAGGGTTTGTAATAGAACACAATCGATTGGCACAATCTATTGAAACAAATTTCTTGTTAAACAAGTTTGGCATCAATCGATTTGGTTCGATTTGATGAACCAACTGGTACATCTCATTTCAGAAAATATTACGTAATCGATTGACATATTCGATTAGCATGAAATAAGCTAGCCCCTGTAATGAGCCAAATCGATTTGGCTAATCGATTGGACAAAATCCACTGAGTCCTTGAGACCAGTACAATCGATTGGCAAAATCGATTGGAACATTTTTTTAGTTACAGAGGAGACTTGGCCTATGGGCTAATCGATCATATACTTTAATGAATCGACTGAATAAATTGATTGTTTTGATCTCGTTGTTGGAGCAAAACACCTGAAATCAATTAGGCAAATCTATATCTTTATGAACTGCTTTTAAAGTTCTGAAAAGTGGATTAAAATAATCGATTAGGTAAATCAATTAGTTTATGTAGTTTCAAGATTCAAGAAAAACAAGATCCACGAAATCGATTTGGTAAATCGATTGAGCCTGTTTTATAACATTAATGAATCGATTGGATAAATCGATTCATCAGTTGTTTTTCAGAAACTATATAAACAGTTTTCATTACTTCTTCTCATAACACACATAACATAGTACATACAACTGAAAATCTCATAATTCTCTTGACTCATAGAACTGATAACAAACTTTGACTATTACTTTTTCAGAGTTGAATCAACCATCTTTCGTGATCTATGGAGACTTGAAAAAGATTGCTTGAGAAAGAGAAATAGAGAAGAAGTTTGCTTGAAAAATTTCTGTATATTCTTTTTGATATTCTGTAACACAAATTCTGTAAACAAGAACGTTGAAAAATCCAGTATTGAAACTGGTAGTTATCTTCTCTATTGAGGGGTCTCATCAAGAAGAAACTTTGCTGTGATCTTGGAAGAGTTCGGAGAGGAACTCTGGGATACAGTGGTTGTGAAAGATAGAATAGGGAGAGTGTTTTAAGATTGATAGGCAGGGAGGCTGGAACATCTGTAAAACGACTCTACAAGATTCTATTGAAAGGCTAAGATCGGTTTGATCTTAGGACTAGACGTAGGCTGTCTAACAGACGACCGAACCAGTATAAAAATTGCCTTGTAGAATCTCCTACCCTTATCTCTTTTATTTCTGCATTGTTTATATGATTAATCTTGAATGCATGAAATAGTTAAATTATGTATTAATTGGCATTGCGTAAATTGTTAATTTGGCATGATTGTATCTTGATCAATGTGTTGAACAATTCTTGTATATGCTGCACTCTCTATTAGACAATACATGTTATTGTTAATCTTCTATTAGGATTCATATTTGGGACTGTGGTTAATCTTTGTTTATTAAATTTTGAATTTTGTAAACTGCTTAGCATATTGTTAAAATAAGACTTATTCTTCATATATTCTGCTAAACTGAGGTCAATATCCCCCAAAATGGAATTCACCATATTTACTCAGCCCCAAGAACTCCACAACAAAATGGAGTTGTAGAAAGGAAGAATAGATCTCTAGAAGAACTTGCTAGAAGAATGCTTAATGACTCTAAGCTTCCAAAATACTTTTGGGTTGATGCAATAAACACAGCTACTCATGTGATAAATAGAGTTCTAATTAGGCCTATACTTAGAAAAACACCCTATGAAATATACAAAGGTAGAAAACCAAACATTGCCTATTTTAGAGTCTTTGGATGCAAGTGTTTTGTACTGAATAATGGAAAAGAGCATCTAGGGAAATTTGACTCTAAGGCACAAGAGAGAATTTTTCTAGGATATTCACAATAGTAAAGCCTATAGGATCTACAATAAAGGAACTGAAACTATGGAGGAATTTGTTCATGTAAAATTTGATGAAATGTTTACTAAAAACTTGAACAATACCCCTCTTACAGTTGGTGATTCTCTTGATGAAATTGTAGAATCAGATCCAAAAGAAACAAATGAAACATCTCCAACTGACATTGATTATATAGAACCTATAAGGGAAGATGACTTATCTAAGGAATGGAAATTTAGCAAAAACCATCCTATTGACAACATCATAGGAACATCCTATTGACAACATCATAGAAAATCCCTTAGACACTTCTGCAATTTCACAGCTTTTGTTTCTCAAGTAGAACCTAAGAACTTGAGAAATATAAAAGAAGCTCTCTTGGATAATGATTGGATAATTGCCATGCAAGAAGAACTTAATCAATTTGAATTTGAGAGAAGCAAAGTATGGATCTTAGTTCCTAAACCAGAAAACAAACATATTATTGGAACTAGATGGTTGTTTAGGAATAAGATGGATGAGAATGGAGTAATAACAAGAAATAAGGCTAGTTGCTAAAGGCTACAACTAGGAGGAAGGTATTGATTATGATAAAACTTAGCCAGATTATAGGCAATTAGGATTTTGCTTGCTTATGCTTGTATCATGGATTTTAAATTGTATCAAATGGATGTAAAGAGTGCTTTTCTGAATGGAGATATCCAAGAGGAGGTTTATGTTAGTCAAAATCTAGGATTTGAGGATCCTGCTTTTCCAAACCATGTTTATAAACTAACAAAAGCTCTCTATGGATTGAAACAAGCTCCAAGAGCTTGGTATGAAAAACTCAGTAATTTCCTTATGCATCAAATTTTTTTAAGAGGAAATGTTGATAAAACACTCTTTATAAAGAAAAAGGGAAAAGACATTCTGCTTGTCCAAATTTATGTTGATGACATAATTTTTGGATCCACAAACAGTAAGCTTTGCAAAGAATTTAAAAATATGATGAAAGGAAGATTTGAAATGTCCATGATGGGAGAATTAACCTTCTTCTTAGGATTTCAAATCAATCAAAGCAAGAATGGTATTTTCCTAAGTCAAACCAAGTATTGTAATGATCTCTTAAAGAAGTTTGGCTTTGATAAATTTAAATCTATTGATACACCCATGAGTCAAGCTTGTCATTTGGATAAAGATGAAAAGGGAAAATCTGTAGATATTACCATGTTTAGAGGCATGATAGGATCTTTATTATATCTTATAGCTAGTAGACCTGACATTATGTTTAGTGTTTGCATGTGTGCAAGATATCAAGCTAATCCTAAGGAATCCCATCTAAGTGCAGTCAAAAGAATTTTTAGATATCTAATAGGAACCAAAAATCTAGGTTTGTGGTATCCTAAGGGATCAACTTGCACTCTTGTTGGCTATTCTGATTCTGATTTTGTTGGTTGCAAATTAGACTGAAAAAGTACATCTGGTACTTGCCATCTATTAGGGAATTCACTTGTATCTTGGCATAGCAAAAAGCAAAATAGTGTTGCACTTTCAACATATGAGGCTGAATATGTAGCTATTGGAAGTTGTTGTGCACAAGTATTATGGATGAAACAACACCTTTCTGACTTTGATGTTGATCTTGGAACTGTGCCTATATCGTGTGACAACACTAGTGCCATAAATATCACAAAGAATCCTGTTATGCACTCAAGAACAAAGCATATAGAGATTAGACATCATTTCATTAGGGATCAATACCAAAATGGTAATATCATGCTTGAATATATTAATACTTCTGATCAATTAGCTGATATCTTTAACAAAGCTCTACCCAAAGAAAGTTTCTTCTATATTAGACTGAAACTTGGTATAATAAATCAAAATGAAATATGATCTCTGTGAAAAATCGATTGACACATCGATGTTTCCTCTAAGCTAACTAACTTGCAATAGATAAATCGATTTGTACATCGATTTAGTGATCTGTGGTGGCAATAAATGCTGAACCAAAATAGATGTGACAAAGTATATATCAATCCAATCGATTGGGGAATCGATTGAAGATTTGGAAAATCGTTTTAAAGAATTGATTTCATAATCGATTATTTCTCCCAGAAATCCAAAAGATTTGAGAAATTTTCCAAACTCAAACCCGAGCATCGATTTGGTAATCGATTTTGTCAATATATCAAACCTGCAAGCCAAATAAGTCGATTTGGAAGTCGATGCTGTTATGAGAAGTTTTCCTGAACTGATACGGAAATCGATTTGGACATCGATTTATCCATTGAACATTTACTTAAGGAAATCGATTTGCAATATGACTGTTGCAAAAAATACTAACCGTTGGAGGCAACTATAACTGAAACCTTTCATTTCCCTCCAATAACGGTAACAAAATCGATTTGACAATCGAAGTCTTGTATGCAAATGCGTAACTAAATCGATTTAGAAATCGACTTTGAACAGTACTACTTAAAACCCTAAATCGATTTCTCAACTCATTTTCCCTCAACTTCTAAAACTTCTCAAACTTCTCTATGTTTTCTCTATGCTTTTTACACTTCTCAAACTCTCTTCAAACTCGATTTCTCTCATTCCTTGAAACTTCTCAAACTTCTCAAACTTCCTAAATCTCTCAAATGGCAAGAGTGAAACAAACAAGTGAGAAATCACCATTCTCTTCCTCAACCTCTAGTGGTAGAACTCATAAGATTGTGGAAAAGGATAAAGGGAAAGCCATTGCCATTGATCAAGGAAAAACTAAGAAGAGGAAGGTTCCTCAAACTGAAAAGCTGATGGGTGATGCAATGAAGGAGCCAACCCAAAAGAAGAAGAAAACCACTTCTTCCCCTCAGCCAAAGAAGCCTCAACCTTCCAAAGGTAAACCTATTGAGGACTTTGGTCTTTCCCCTACATTACTAAAGAGGAAAATCCATGAGGCAAGAACTCTAGATTTTGCCTACTTTGATGCAAACGGATTCACCTTCCAAAACCATCTAAGATTTCATGGATTGGTAGATTTCCTCTCCTGCCCTTTGGAAATCTATCCAAGACTGATTAGAGCCTTCTACTCTAACTTCACCCTCACAGACATTGGATTAGAGTCTAAAGTTAAAGGGAATAAAATTTCTATGTCCTTTAAGGAGTTCTCCAAGCTATCAGGACTACCCTTCTATGGAGAAGTTGTTGATGGCAGGACTAATCCTGATTCTATTGATGATGCTTGGGAAACATCAGTAGATAGACACACAGCCATTCAAGACCTGATGGTAGATGGATTTGTTGAAAGGATATCTCACCCAATCGGTCAGATGAAGGTCCAACATAGGATGCTGATGTATGTGCTAACCAAAATGTTGGTACCTAGATCAGGGAATCATGTCGTAGTTCAGAAGCTGGACATTATTTTTCTTTGGGGCCTGTACAAGGAACTCAAGATGAGTTGGGCATGGATTGTGCTGATGAACATGTTTGAAACAGCATAAGGAAAGTTGATGCTTCCTTACCCTCAGCTGATCACCAAGATTCTGAGATACTTCAAAATATCATGTGTCAATGAAGAATCAGTAAAAACAACTCTCATTTTTGGTGAGTCAATTGTCAACCAAATGCAGTTGAAGATGATCAATGGTATTTGGACAAGGGCTCAACCAAATGCTGAACAAGATGAGCAAGCTGAAAACCAATATGAGGTTTTAGCTAAGTTGCTGGAACTTATGGAGTCTCAGGCTGCTCACAATGCTAAAGTGGAAGCCTCCCTTAGGAAACTCCAAGCAACCCTCAACTCAGTTGTTCAAGATGTAGATGCCATCCAAGACCAATTGGGTCTCAAAATGTCATTTGAAGATATAGCTGACATTGGCACACAGAATGTTGTTGACACACAAACAATTGAAGAACCAACCCCTATCAACCTTGATAGTTTTGAACCTCATGGTGAGGAGACACTTGCTGAGGCTAATACAGTAGTCTCTACCTCTCCCATTGGTGATAATGAGGAACAGCCCTAGATTAGTTGTTTAGGCTTTTGTTTTCTTTGGTGTTTTGTAATTTTTCTGTGTTTTCAATACATATCTTGCAATAGCTTTTGAATCATCATACTCTCTTGTAATGTCTTTTTGAATTTAATGACAAAGGGGGAAAATTTGAATGAATTTAACTTGTGCTTATGTGATCTGATATATGATTGTGCTTATGTGATATGTATATGATCTGATATGTGCTGATGTTGTGCTCTGATACCAAATTTGAATGAATATAAATTGTGCTTATGCTTGAAATTGAAATGAATTATGAAGTCTATAATTCAGGGGGAGTTTTAATGTTGAAATGAAATTGGAAATTGAAATGAATCATGAATTCTATAATTCAGGGGGAGTTTTTAAGTAATAGTTATTATAAAGTTAAGTTTTGAAATGTAAACTCAAAGTTAAATTGTATGTTTGTCATTTAATCAAAAAGGGGGAGATTGTAAGATATATGCCTCCTTGACTGTGATTTTGATATAACTTCCAAACATACAATGTATATACATTATCTGATTAATCTAATAATTTGACTTGAGATACATTTCAGGAAAGCAATCAAGCAAAAATCAATCATATCAAAAGGCTTGAAGATTATGTGAAAAAGAATCAAACACTACACTTGGACAAATCTTGGATCTCTAGCAATCAAGCAAAGATTGATCATATCATACAAAGCTTGAAGATCATGTGTAAATTTGTCTATTGGTCATAGTGTTTATTAGTTAGATTTATCATTATGATTTCACACATCTAATATTTGCCAATTAAAACTAAAATCATAAAATAAGTGTGTTAATCAATCAATTGGTAAATCAATTGATCAATCGATTTTCTGACTCATAGAACAAAGGTTTCACTGAGTTAATCGATTAGCAAATCGATTACTTAAAAGTTTTTATCAGACCTGTGTTCTGTGATTAAAAGAAATCAATTGAACAATCAATTGGTAAATCGATTGGTAAATCGATTTCTGATTCACAGAACAAAGCTTTTACTGAGTTAATGGATTGACAAACTGATTACTAAAATGTTTTTCATCAGATCTATGTTTTGTGATTAGGGAAATCGATTGGATAAAAGAAATCAGACCTGTGTTCTGTGATTAAAAGAAATCAATTGAACAATCAATTGGTATATCGATTGGTAAATTGATTTTCTGATTCACAGAACAAAGCTTTTACTGAGTTAATGGATTGCCAAACCGATTACTAAAATGTTTTTCATCAGATATGTGTTTTGTGATTAGAAAAATCGATTGGATAATCGATTGATATACTTTTCTTAAAGTTGCAAGCTTTGCACTAATCGATTAGTTAATCGATTTCATGAATGAGTCAATTCATCATTTATCAGAAACATATTGCATAATCGATTGGCACATCATTTTTAATTAAAAATTTGAGTTACAGGGACAAGCCAGTCGATTGGCAAATCGATTGGAGTAAATGTCTGAGTTACAGGGAGAAATTAGCCCATTGCCAAATCGATTATGTTAATGAAAGTGAATCGACTGAGTAATCGATTATTTGATCTCGCATTTTGAACAAAACAATTATAATCGATTATTCAATCGACTCTGATATAAATTGAGTTTCAGTTTTTGATATATGCATTAAAAGAATCGATTAGCAAATCGATTAGTTCATCTATTTCAAGATTCAAGAAAAACAAGAAACGCGATAATCGATTAGGAAATCGATTAAGCTGATAATACACATTGATAAAATCGATTAGGAAATTGATTTGTCTAAAGTTTTTCTGAAACTATATAAACTGAATCAATCACAATTTTCAAATAACAATACAGGACAACATAAAACAAAAAGATATTCATTGGCTTTTAGAAAATACACTTTGAGAGAAATTGTTATAACTCACAAATATTATTGGCAAATACTTAGTGTGAGAATTCATTGTGATTGAATCAAGTGTTCTTAGTTCTTTTTGAAAGAATCATCTTTGTAAAAGAAAGTGTGTGGAAATCCAGTATTGTGAAACTGGTGGTCATCTTTTAGAGTGTGTGTGATCATCTAAAAGTGATCTCAATGATCTTGCCAGAGCTTGGCGAGTAGTTGTTAAGGATAGATTGGCTGTTGTTGTAGTTTGATGTTGAGTTAGATGTATAGGCATTGAAGTGCTGGAAAGTCTGTAAATATACTCAAATCATTACTAGTGAAGGCTGAAATCATTAAGTGATTTCAGGACTGGACGTAGACTATCGAATCGATAGTCGAACCAGTATAAAAATCCCTGGTGCACACATTTCTATCTCTATACTCTTTATCTTGATAATGCATGTGTTCTTGAATGTTTGTTTTGAATAAGTTCTGAATCTATTACTGTTAAAATTGGAATTAATATTAAACAAGTTGGTTTTAATATTAAGTTCATCACTTAGGAAGGAATTGGATAATCTTGTTAATAATATTGTGTATAACTTCCTAAGGATAGAGGCCATTACACCAACAAAATAGGGGGACCAAAACTGCAATTAAGCTTGGTTTTTTTCACTTAACTTATTATATTTTAAATATTATAAATTAACAACAAAAAGATAAATTAGTAATGAAATAATTTTATATTAAAACTATCCGTTGACATTACTAAATAAACAATTTAAATTTTTCAAACAAAGTCACGAGTAACAAAATAATTATATTTTATTTGTTAGAATATAAATAAAAATATGATATATATTTTATGTAAATTACAAGAATACATTGTCAACAAATTATATTTATTTTAAATTTTTAATTAATTTTTATATTTTTTATAATTATGAATACTAATTTATTAAATTATATATAAAACAAAACTAACCTTGTGTAGAATAATAAACAAATTTTAAATTAATTATTGATATTTTAAGTTGAAGTATAATATCAAATTCTATTAATTATTTTTCTATTTGATTAGATTTACATTTTTATATTTTAGATTATATTTTATAAATTGTTTTTATATTTTATTATATTTCTATTTATATTTTATAAAGTTAATTGAGTAAACTAATATTCTTGTTCTATTTTGCTGGTTTCTAAACCAACTCATATTCAGGATAGAGATTTCGACTAGAGAGATAACATAAAATAAAATTCTGGATTAACTTATCATATCATGATGGTTCATCAAACACTTGATTCATACATGATATGATAACTTATTCCTATCATGTCTCTTATTTTGTCTATCAAACAGGCCGTAAAATTACTCAAAATAATACAAAATGTTTTTTGTGTGTGTGTGTGTGTGTTTGTGTGTGCACTTAATAGGGTTGCCCCACGTTTATTTTGCCTATATAGGGTTGTTCATAGCACTACTCGTTATTCTCCCTTCGAAATTGTTTATGGTTTTAACCCTCTCACTCCTCTTGATTTAATGTTTTGCCAAGTAGTTCTATTCTAATTCATAAGGATGGGAACGTTAAGGCTGAATATGTTCGAAAATTACATGAGAAGATAAAGACACAAATTGAAAAGAAAGTGAATAGCTATGCTCGAGAAGCTAATAAAGGAAGAAAAGAGGTTGTGTTTGAACATGTTGATTGGGTTTGGGTTCATTTAAGGAAGGAAAGATTGCCTTCTCAAAGGAAATCTAAGCTTCAACCAAGGGGATATGGACATTTTCAAGCGCTGTCCAAAATTAATGATAATGCTTACAAAATAGATCTTATGGTGAGTATGGTGTTAGTTCTACTTTTAATGTGGCTGATTTGTCTCTTTATGATACAACTGAAGAAGATTGCAATTTGAGGGAAAGTTTAGTTCAAGAAGGAGGGAATGATGAGGACATAAAATGCATAACCAAGGAAGGAAGCCTAAAGGATATTCAAGTCAAAAAAGTCGAAGGAGGTTCTAAATAACTTGATAACCACTTTATTTGAAGCAAGTACAACTCATGGAGAATTGAAGCCCAAAATAGTCAATTGATTAATCCAAATTGAAGAAGTTAAGGAATGAAGGCTACATATATGTGTTATCAAATTTTAATATTATTAAAATTAAAGTAATAGACTAAATTAGTAAGAAAATTTGGGTCTAACTGTAAAAATTTCAGTTGGGCCAAATTTAGAGAACTAGTTAGGAGTTGCCACTATAAAAGGCAAACCCTTATTTTTTTTAAGGCAAATTTTGAATATTATTTTTGTGAGGTTTTGGTCTCTAGAGTTCTTGAAAGAATTCACTTTGAACTTATCAAGGTTGTTAATACTTGTGGCGTTGTTTTTTACTTATCAATCCCTAGATTATAGCTCCATTTTGTTCTTGGTTCTTTTGCTGAATAGTAATTTTGAGTTTTCTTTACATCAAACCCTAATACTCAAATTCTGTCAATTTTCGTGTTCAGTAACCAGCGATCATATCTTGAGTTCTACATATTTTTTTTGGTGATTCAACAGCCTAACTTGTGTGTCAGAACGTCATCTTTCACCTCATTTTCGAATCGTCCGATTTGAAGTTTCGTAGCTCTATTTATCGTGTCTCCAACAATACGCGATTTTGACACAAATTTGTAAGTTTCCAACCAAGAACGATCCTTAAAGTGAATCATGACTAATAGGATCATATCAATTGATGAATGTTGACTTTACAGCCAATTGGTATATGGTCCATCCTTTGTAACTGGCCATTGACACTACAAGCCTCATTGTTTCAATTCTGACCATTGGTTCAAAGACTTCATGATAATCCAATCCATGCTTCTGATAAATCCCTTTGCTACAAGTCTTGCTTTGTACTTGAAAATATGTCCACCAGGCTTCATCTTGATTTTATAGACCCACTTCACATCAATAGGTCTATTGTGTACTAGCAAGGTCATTAGCTCCCATGTTTTATTCTTTTTTGTAGCTTTGAACTCTTATTCCATTGCTAGTTTTCATCTTTGATCACTTAGAGCCTCATCTTCACTAACTGGTTCTAATTCAACCAACAACGCAAAATGTGTTAATTCTCCATCTACATTGATGGTTGAGTCAAATGTGACTTCAAATTGATCAAATCTTATAGAAGGTTGTATGGATCTTTCAGATCCTCTCCCTGGTCCTAGAGTTGGTTGCACTGTTGTTCCTGTTGGCTAATCATCATCTAGATCTACTGCTACTGCACTTCTTAGGCTAGTTGCATTGGTTGAGCTAGCTGGCTTGCTAGAGTTGGCTGCACCTATCTTCCAGACCCAATTTTTTGATTCATCTACAAGTATTTCCCTATTGATTACTACCTTCTCTTTGTTTGGATCATAAAGTTTATAAGCCCCTGTTGTTTCATACCCCAACAACACCATCTATTCAGCCCTATCACCTAGCTTTCTTCTATTTTGGGTAGGCACATGTCTAAAACATAGTGAGCCAAACACTTTTAGATGACTCACATTTGGTCTCCTTCCAGTCCAGGCTTCTTCTGGTGTCCTAGTGTCAAGTCTCTTGGTTGGACATCTGTTCAAAATGTATACAGTAGTAGACACTATTTCTCCCCAAAACTTGTGAGGCATTTTCTTTCCCTTCAACATGCTTCTAGTCATGTTCAATATGGTTTTGTTCCTTCTTTTCGTTGTTCCATTGTGTTGTGGGGTGTATGGTGCAATAACTTCATGTAACACTCCTTCTTTTTTACAAAACTTATTAAACTCATGAGAATTGTATTCTCCTTCTCCATTTGTCCTAACTTTTTTCAAACTACAACCACTTTGATTTTATGCCATCACTTTGAATCTTTTAAACAATCAAGCACTTGACTCTTCTTCTTGATTATATAAATCCAAATTTTCCTTGTAAAATAATCAATGGATGATACAAAGTAATTATTTCCTCTGATTGGCATTTCTTCAAATGGACCACAAACATAAAAAAAAAAAAAAAAAAAAAGATTATCTCCATCATTCTTGAAGATCTAGTTGGCAGTTCTAATTTGAATGAGTACTTATGCTGCTTAGCCTGACAACATTCCCCACATATCTCCTTTGGTATCTGAATTTTAGGAATTCCTAGCACCATGCCTCTACTCTGCAACATTTGAAGACTCCTAAAGTTCAAATGTCCAAACCAGCAAAGCTTCAATCTTCCAAGCTTCAATCTTCTTCTTCCAAGCTTCAATCTCTTCCTCTAATTCAAAGCTTGGTAAGTAATCCAGCAAAGCCATTTTCCCGGTAGTTTTCCTCCCAACTTCTTTCTTCTTCTCTGATTTCAAAAAGAAGAAAAACAGTGTTAGGGATTTTCAAAACCGTCAAATACAAACCTCCACGTTTCTTCTAGATCTAAGCTTCATTTCCAAAGAGATAGAAGGGAAAGTTGTTCACATGCATGCTACGGTACTAGTGAACTAACTTTGGAAGCGACGTCGCGAGCAAAGCTTTTATCGGAATTAATTGCAGTACGATAATTGCTCATTAAAGCTAACGTTAAGGTAAGGGCTCCTTCCAAACTTTTAGTTTGCATATAGGGACTTATCTGTGGTTGGATGGAAAAGAAATTTGTTAGGGTTGAAGTGTAGATTTGGGGAAAATGAATTTAATGCTTTTATGGGTGAAATTTTAGAGTTGGGTTTTTGGTGATATTGATGAGTGTTTTGTGGAAAATGAAATTGACTCATTTATGTGTGGTTTTGAAGAAATGAAATTTGATGTGTTTGAGTGGTGGGTTGTGATGATTTGTGTTTGTCATGTTTGACGTATTCATCATTAATATTATAAATTTTGAGATGTGTTTGTGTGGATTCTGTGGAAAAATGAATTGATGTGATTTGGTGTGAATTATGGATTGAATTTGAGAATATGTATGAGTATGCTTTGTGAGGAATTTGAAAATCATTAGAGTTAAATGAGTATTAAAAATGGGGAATCTTTTAATATATGTGTTTACTTAATGATTTTCGTGAAAATCGTTAGAGTTAAATGAGGAATCTTTTAATATCTGCATTTACTTAATGATTGGCGTGGATAGAGTCAGAGTATGCTCATGCATTTCGTAGTACATGGTGATCGGATGGGCTATGGTGATAGTGCTGACCGGATGGGCCACGAGATGATTCCATGTGATTTGTTGGTTCATCTTATCCTTGCGGGGATTGTCGCTTCGTGTAAGGTCTATGATAGACAACACATTTTTGGTAAATCGTTCTGACCCATGATAGGTGGCACCTCAATAAATAGTACTTCGGCCTGTGATAGACGTTACATTTACGATTTACGTTTTTAGTAAATCGTGTTGACCCGTGATAGGTAGCACCTCAGTAATTTAGTACTTCGGCCTGTGATAGGCGACACAATTATGATTTATAGTCCTTCGAGGAGGGTTTTGTTTTGGAATTTCGAGTCCATGCATTTTGGCATATACACATTGCATTAGGGTGTTTGGCATGCGAGTCATGTTTGATTCAAGAGTGTGATTGATTGCAAAACCTTTTCAAAACTCAAGTTGTCATGGTGATTGTGTTATAATTGCTAAGTGTGAATGTTTTGGATTTGTGTGTAAGTATGATTGATTGCAAAACCTTTTCGAAACTCAAGTTGTCATGTTGATTGTGCTATAATTGCTAAGTGTTAATGTCTTGGATTTGTGTGTAAGTGTGATTGATTGTAAAACTTTTTCGAAACTCAAGTTTTCATGGTGATTGTGCTATAATTGCTAAGTGTGATTGTTCGGATTTGTGTGTAAGTTTTGATTGTTTTCGAAACCCTTTTAAAAGCTGAATTTTGTTGTTTTTCTACTATTTTTTTATGTGTATTCGAATACAGAAGGTTGTATTCGAATACATGCATCCTGTTTTTGCTGCTAACTTATGTGTAGTCGAATACAGAAGGCTGTATTCAAATACAAACATGTTGTTTTAGCTGCTAACTTATGAAACAGCCTTGTATTCGAATATAGAGATGTTGTATTTGAATACAACAGTGCAGTTTTGTTAAAAACTTCATTTTTCAACTTTGTTTATATTGCATTCATCTGCAAAATGCTCTCACTTTTGACAATTGTAACATTCAATCCCCTTCTTGTTAAACTTCTTCTTGCTATTTGAATTCTTGTTGTTTTTATCATTGTTGTTATGATTCTAATTTCTTGAATTTACAGCCCCTCCATAAGAATCATGCTTCTTGTACCACTTGAATTTTCCTTTTCCTTTCTTGTATATTCCTCCAACGAGCCTTCAACGAGCCTTGCAAGTCTTCTACCTTTAATGTTTCAAGATTCTTTGACTCCTCTATGGCCATCACTATGTGATCATACCTTTGTGTCAATATTCTCAAAATCTTTTCTATGATCATTAGCTAAATCATCACTTCACTATTAGTTCACATTTGATTCGTAATTGCCTACACACGATTGAAATAATTAGCTACACCTTCATTTTCCTCCATCTGCAATAATTCATATTGCCTTCTCAACATTTGGAGTTTCACTTTCTTAGTTTTTTCACCACCCGTGTAATACTTCACCAAGATATCTCATGTCTTTTTTGATATAGATGCCTTTGAAATCCTCTCAAAATTATTTGAATTCACACTTTGATGGATGTAAAACAATGTTTTGCCGTCCCTTTTCTTGGAATCTTTGAAGGTTGTTTGCTGCATTTATGTTGGATTTGCACCTAGTTGATCAAAGCAATCTCATACCACTTCAAATACTTCTTGAGCTCAAAGTAATTATTTCATATATGCATAACATATCTCCTAGATTTTTCCATCAAGAATTGGCATATTATATGGAAAACTCCTTAATCCATTCATGATTTCTTTCTCTCTTTCACTCACACTAGTGTTTCCCAAATTTGAAGATTCTCTCACTTTTCACTCGTATTTTCGTTAGATTAGAATTCAAGATCTTGATACTAGTTGTTAAAACATAGTGTATGCATTAGAGAAATTGAAATTGAAAAGAAGAAAGTAAAACAAGAATGTTATGCTAAACGAAGATTGATCAGTCATGCACTAAGAATGTTCTTAATATTACAAATTTATATCAAACAATTTGTACAATAACTTCTATAACATAACTAACTTCTAACTATCATAACTAATTACAAATCACTTTTAATTACATTTAATACCTATTATCCTTTAAAAAAAGAAAGTCATGATCTATAATAAATAAATAAAATCAGCCATGATCATTTACTGCTTGTTTTCTCAGCTAGATTTGTTTTCAAACTTATATTATCTTACAAATTTTGACTCCCAAAATACCAAATGCTTTTGGCCTTAAATTTTTAACTCAAATTTTGGCCTCCAAATATATTATGTTGAAGTTTGAGAATTATATTGTCCTGGCTATTTTAGTAGATAGTTGTGTATGACAAAAAAATTCCCATTTTTCAAATTATTAATAAATTAATTACAAGTAATAAATAGGCATTGGCAACCTTGAATAAAAAAACTGGACATTGATTGCAAATTCAAAGTAGTTCTCCATAATTCTTTTTAATTTTACAGAGATTTTAATTTTACAGAGAGGTTTAAGAAAATCATAACTAAATAGAATTTGGTGTAAAACAGATATATCGTTCCATTCACAATGCAAAATTTTAATAAAAATTTAAAATGTCATACATAAAAAAAATTTAATCATATATGCTTCAATAAATAAAATCTTTCAAAAAAAATAAATAAAATATTAAATAGGCTAAATACCACTTGTGATCCTTTAACTTAATTTCAGTTAATGTTTTAGTTCTTTATCTTTTTTTTTT
>JBBPBT010000720.1:12637624-12695404 GCA_037974875.1 Cicer bijugum | reverse complement strand
ATCCATAATTAATCATTACTCTTTTGAGTTCTCTTTAAAGGACACTTATTTCTCTAGTTTAAAAAAAAATATTCACCTCTTCTTCATTCACGAATTTTTTTTACTACACTACCATCTATGATACAATTAGAGTTTTTATTTTAATTATA
Organism: Cicer bijugum; assembly: GCA_037974875.1. Taxonomy (NCBI): domain Eukaryota; kingdom Viridiplantae; phylum Streptophyta; class Magnoliopsida; order Fabales; family Fabaceae; genus Cicer; species Cicer bijugum. The sequence goes on along the minus strand of JBBPBT010000720.1, from coordinate 12,695,255 downwards.
TTTGAAATATTTGTTGAATAAATGTGATTAAGAGTCACCTAAAACTCTAACAATGATAAATAAATACACTTTAAAAATACAATTTAATATTTCTTTCATCTAATATGGTGAGTTGATTGATGTCGACTTGAGATAAGTTGAGTTTTAAATGGACTCATTCAATTTTCTTATTATTTTTATCCAACTAACATCAATCAAGTTATTATTTCAAGCGTACAAACTAATAAAGTCATTAACTTCTACTATTGATGAATGTCGTCCATGATTGTTATTGTTTATAGCTTTTTAATTATTCTTCCCAAAAAATAATTAGTTGTTTCATTTTTAGGGTAATGAGTTGTTGTTTATCATTGTCATTTTATTATTATTATTATTATTATTATTATTATTATTTTATTTCAGAATAGATGATAAATAATATCATAACTATTTGGTTTAAATGTACTTTTAGTTCCTCTATTTTTACTGATTCGTAATTTTGGTCTCTTTATTTTTAATTTCACAATTTTAGTGTTTATTTTAACTAATTCGTAATTTGGGTCTCTTTATTTTTAATTTCGTAATTTTAGTTCCTCTACTTTTTTAAATTGAGACATTTTGTCCTACTTATATATTTTACTATTAATATTGATTCCGCCAATAGTGATGTTGCTTTATTTTTATTTTTTTAATAATTACTTGGACTTATTTAAAAAAATTGTAGCTCGTGTTTTTAAAAAATAAAATTATCTATTAATTTTTTTAATGATTTTTAAAACAATTGCTAATTCTGATTATTAATTCAAATAAACATAAAATAAAATAGGATGGTTAAAAATATTTTTTTATTTTTTAAAAATTATTGTGATTTCATGTACACCTTTGAGAAAATAAATAGAGGTATACAATGAATTACAATAATTTTTAAAAAATAAAAATGTATTATTTATCCCTTATGTTAAATTATGGTTATTTTAATAAATAATTAGAGCTAGTAATTTAAAAAATAATAATAATATAATTGTGATAACATTATTAATAGTAATTTAATTAGAGCTAGCAATTGTTTTTAAAAATTATTAAAAAAATGAGTAGAGAATTTTATTTTGGCTTAATTGCAGTTTTCGTCCCCCTATTTTAGCTGAATCGCGAAAGTAATCCCCCATTTTGTTTCTCCCCAGTTTTGGTCCTCTGAGCAGAATTTTGGTCCAAAACTTCATGAAGTTTCATTCATTTTGCATTTATTTAAGTCACACCATGCCTCAATATCTCATTTTCAACAATTGTACCTAAAATATATGATCATAAACGGTGTAGTACGACTTTAAAAAATGAAATTTGATCAAATTTTGGACTAAAATTCTATTTTAGGACCAAAACTGAAGAGAAACAAAATGAGGGGACTGCTTTTGCGATTCAGCTAAAATAGGAGGACCATAACTGCAATTAAGCCTTTTATTTTTTTAAAACATGAGCTACAAGTTTTTAAAATAAGTCCAAGTGATTATTAAAAAAAAATAAAGTAATGCTATTATTGAACAAATCAATATTAATAGTAAAATATATAGGTAGGAAAAAATGTTTCAATTTTTAAAAATAGAGGGACTAAAATTGTAAAATTAGAAATAGATGGACCAAAATTACGAATTAGTTAAAATAAGGGAATTAAAATTGCAAAATTAGAAATAGAATGACAAAAATTACGATCCAGTTAAAATAGATGGACTAAAATTGCAAAATTAGAAATACAATGCTCAAAATTACAAATCAATTAAAATAGAAAAACTAAAATTGAGAAATTAAAAATTGATGGAGCAAAATTATGAATTAGTTGAAAAGGAGAAACTAAAATTAATTAGAAATAGATTGACCAAAATTACAAATAAGTTAAAATAAGAAATTAAAAGTGCTTTTAAACTTAATTATTTTACACTACTATAAAAGTATTAGATTTTTCAGTTGAACAAAGACATAAAGACCACCATTTTATTATCTTATCACTACTAAAAAAATTATTAATTTATAAAAAATGATACTAAAAACGTTGCCAATTTCTGAATTCATATGACACTAAAACATGCAAAATGCAGGTCTGTGGCAAACATATATATGTCATTTTACATTGTTGCTCTACCTTCTCTCTACTAAATAATTAAAATTTGTACTATTACTTATAGTGAGGTTGGTCCGCCCTGATACTAATGAATTAGTTTCTATGAATAGCTAAGAACTAAGATCAGAAACTTATCATTATGTTATAGTGAGGTAGGTAAGGTCTCCTCAATAATAAAAGGAACTCTTCTTTTAAAGAAGAACAAATATGAGATTAGTTCAAGACGGATGCCGATTGTGGCTTAAGAGCTTACTTTCAATGTAGAATACAATCTTTCTATTACTTACGTATGTAAGAGGAGAAATAGTGGAACATTGCTTATCGTACGATAACGATTACAATCCCTCGAATTACTTACGTCTAGAGGATTGGTAGAAAATACTTAATAGGATTAGGACTCTATGGAGCAAGAGTCAAATAATATCCCAAGCAAGAGAATGATGATGATAATTTTAATAGCAAACGACAGGATGACTAAAATATACGTGTCTGATTGAGGTACACATGAATTTCCTTATTGTAAGACAATAGAAGAAACAGTAAGTCAATGAGAGGAAAAAGAAAAGAAAATTCTAATTTGTAATATGGAAGAAGCAAGCAAGCTCCAATTTTGAATTTTTCTATTACTATTTTTTGGGGTGAATTTTTCACAACATGTATGTCGTATATGTTCTTATTGTGAAAAGAGTTATGCAATAGCGTGAAACCAAACAATTTCCCTTGTGTCTCCAATAACAAGCCTCTCTAGCTAAAACACTGCACTAGCATATTTCCCTATTGATTGAAAAACCATTCAAATAATCTTCACAAGAAGCATGACTCCTATATATATCCTTTTTAGCACCTTCTCTTTTAAACTAAAGTTACATAGTCAGTTCTCATTTTACTTTGAAGTTTCATTTCATTTAATTTTTAATAAATAAAACAAGTTCACTATTAGAAAAACTTATTTTAACTGTCATATTTAGCGTCGGCTCTCGACTCCAATGCTAGTTAGCGTCGATTTAGCGTCGGCCAAGCGCACGTTAGTTTGCTAAATTCCTTTTTTGTGATTTTTTTAATCGTTAGCGTCGGCTTAGCCGACGTTAAGTAAAATATGAGACACTTGTTTTTTTTTTTTTTTTTTTAATTTTGGTCCTCATCATAGTGTCAGACTAACCGACACTCTTTGAATTAGTAATTTCCATGAGCCTAACATTAAATCTAATAGGTATTGTATAAGTTGAATCTAATTAGTAATTTCCATTGAATCTAACATTAAAGTACGAGAAATAATTAAAATAAGGAATTTACTCAAAAGTAATGTATAAGTTAGCAAATTTTCGAATCAATATTTATCATCCAATCTCTTCCAATGGAGACTTGATGCGATATCCAACACTGTCTAGTAGATCACCAAAGCATCTTAAGGAACGGCTACGTGTCAAAGTGAACAAATGTTTTGAAAAGATACTCACTATACATTCCTTTAAAGGATTGGTGAGTGATATTTGCACACATTTTTTTATTATGAGTATATTATTTTAAATGTTGTTGAGTGTCTTCACGATGCAGCGTAAATGTCATTACATTCGAAGCAGAGCACAACCAATCTGACGTAAGGAATCCATTCACCACATTCAAATTCGCGAGGTTCATGGATATCTTCTTTAAGTTGTTTGTAATTAATTTTGATAACATATCCATGATAATTTTTGAAACTAGTATATAATTTAAATCTTATTTTATTGTATTATAAAAATATTTTACACATATGTGTTTATGTTATAATTGTTTATCCAGTAACAATGTCATTTTCATGACTTTGTGGTATCCTTCATCATTCTATAGTGAACATTAGTATCTTAATTTTGAATTTATGTTGAATTCATGAGTTTAATTATTTTTATATTTTTTCAAACTTATTTACTAGTTGACAAGTTAAATTTTTGTTTTATAGTAAATAGATCGTAATTGGATGTACAATAGAGTACATGCAAATAGACACAGATTGAAAAATGAGTATGTTAGTGTTGTTAACGATTTTGTGAAGATGGCTTTGAAACAACCAATTTGTATATTTGAGGGGAAGATAAAGTGTCTTTGTATAAAATTCAAGTGTATCAAAATATCTAAAACAACTACTGTTATAATTAGCGTCGGATAAGTCTGACGCTAATTGTTTTGTTATCTTTTCAATTAGCGTTGGCTAGGCCGTCACTACAACTATAGTGTCGGATGTTCTGTATTTTTTTGGTCGCGTCGGAAAATATAGCATTGACCGACGCTACATATTAGCTTCAACCATTTAAGCCTAGGCCAAACGCCGATGTTAATCGGACGCTAAATAAACGTTAGCGTCAGCTTCAGTCCTATTAGCGTGGACTTTTGGCCGACGTTCAAATCAATTTTTCTAGTAGTGGTTATGGTTGGGATTATAGAATGTCATATTGTTCTATCGAGACCATACTTTGTAGAAATGGTGCTTGGTCGAGTTGCTTGGTAAAAAAATATGAAAAAATAGCTTGGCATGAAGTTTCTCACGCATAATGTGACGATCAATATCAATATGTTGTGTCGTTCATTAAAGCTGGGATTGGAAGCTATGCGGCGTGTAGATTGACCATCACAATAGAGTAATGATGGGGAGATAAAAGGAAAGTCAATTAAGCAATTAGATTTCACAAGTAGTGCTAGCTATGGCTCGATACTCGCTTCAAAGGATCACAAGGAAATTGTTGAGCACCATGATATGAGGGAGTAAACCACATGTGATTTTAATCTTTAGATTGAACAAAATTGTCTCAAACTTATTCAAATCTATCCACAAACACCCCTAATTTCAAACAAGCCTATCAACATCTAATGGCAATGTTTGCGAACATCGTCTCTTGAATTCATCGGAAAGACATACAATTGAAGTGTCACTCATCGGAAAGACATACAATTGAAGTGTCACTCATCAGAAAGACATACAATTGAAGTGTCACAAAACTAGACGACTGATCCAATCTAAAGATAAGTACTTATTATGATAATTTCAATTTGAGATGTCTAGAGAATGTTTCCTAATACACTAATTCAAGTATACTCTAGAAAAATGAAACCTCTATTAGGTTGGACAAGCGAAGACTACTCTAATGACCCTATACAATAAAAATTCTTCATGCGAGATATAAAACTTGATGGTAATTGGAAGAAGCTAGTGGGTACTACAATCTCAAAAATTAAGTAGTCAAATGGTGAAATATATGATACATGGGTTATAAAGCTCTTTTCATAACCGAGTCTATAAATAATAAGAACTAGGATATGTTTAAATTGATGTACTCACCGACACGAGTACTTGTGAGACTATTCGAGAGAGCTTATAAAAACAACTTATAATATATCTATAAATTATTCGATAAACTCTTCAAAATAGCATATAAATAACGCTTATATACCTTATATGAAAACAATTTGACTTATTCTATCGTTTTAGATAAATAGTTTATCAATAAGCACTTACATGATACTCGTTTATAGCATAAACGCAAACGCCCTACTGCAAGTCAATTATAGCAAATCATACCTTAAATTTCTACATTTCACAACATAGGAACTGACTTACTACAAAGATTGATGAAGTGATATCTCTTTGAGGAGTGCATATCTAGCTTTGTTAACAGTATAAAAGCATAGATATATATGTTGCTCAAGATCCCTAAGCAACTGTTCGAAAATCGCCTTCAACCTCAGTTTGAAGCCGATCAAAAAGACTATCAATGGTGTTAATATCATTCACAACAAAAGTACCATTCTCAGCAGCATCAAGCTGCTTCAACCTAGCCAATTCCTTCCTCTTTTTTTTTCTTCAGAAAACAGAAACTGAACGGCACCATTGCTGCGAATCCAATGGAAGCAAGTGTGGCAACAATTACGGTGGTGACCACGGCAATTGAGACTGTGGCAAATGCACAAACAGTGCAACCGATGGTGGCACGACGGAAGATACGAATTCTGAGACGGCATTTACGACGGTCGATGTTGATTTTGTGTTTAAGATCGGAGAAACTGTTGCGTAGGGTATGAAAATGAGGGAAAATGAAGGGATTTTCGTGACGGTTGAATTGGACGAAGAGATCGTAAGCAGTGTCGCATTGCGGTTGAGAGAGGCAAGATGAATCATCGGGAAGAACGGAGATGAAATTGGAGATAGGGTTATACATTTGACGAGCGATGCGGACGGTGTTAATGAGGAGGAGGCAAAGGTGAGAAGGGGTTTCGCTGTGGTCGAAGTATGAAGAAACGAGGCGCGTGAGAGCACTTTGTTAGGGTTGTTTGAGTGAGGAAAGGAAGGAAGAAGAATTAAGAATCTAGGGAAATAATTCCGAAGATTAAGATGAATAAATCCAGGAATTCCTAATTGAATGAAAGGAATTCGAGTGTCTAATATTAATTGATAGAAGGAAGTACAATGGGATAATATAAGCTAATGATCATGAATGAGGATTACTTACATTCCAAATAACCTCTTATATAACTTCTCAACAACCTCCTAACGTTGAATTCTCAACAACCTCCTAACTACTTACTAATAACAGAAATTCAGTAACTAATTCTTAATGTTAATCTCTAACTAATTCTTAATGCTAATAACAGAAATTCAGTAACTAATTCTTAATGCTAATCTCTAACTAATTCTTAATGCTAATCTCTAACTTCCAGCCTAACTTCTAGCTTGATAACTAATTGGAATCATCCCTAACACACTTTCGGGTTTGGCGTTTGCTAGTGTTTCGCGGACGCTGTTAGAGTCGGGTTGGAGAACTTGTGTGAGGATATCGCGGTGGTGTGAATCATCATCTTCGTCGTGTTCATCTTGTTGTTGTTGAATTTGGATGTTGTGAAGTTGAAGAGGGGGTTGGATGATTGTAAGGATTTCGTTGTAGGAAGGTGCTTGAACTGCTAGATCGTATTCGCGAGAGACGTTTGGGCTTGTTGATGTTGTTGAGTTGTCTCCTGGGAAATGAAATCAAGGATTGGGTGAGAGATTTTGTTGAAATTGAAAGGGTTTAGGGTTTTTGTTTATCATAATTAATTACCTTGTGGATTTGAAGGAGGAGGAGGAGGAGGGAGGTTGTTGCGTGGTGAAGGAGTGGAGGAGTTGAAGGAGATGCATTCCAGCATTCTAATTAGTGTTAATTGTTGGGGGAACTAGCAACTACAATCGAAGGTGTGAGAGCATCGACGGCTTTAATTTATTACTGGACTTGTTTCAGTAACGGTATGTTTATGAACTGACGTGTGCCGCTCATTTTGTTCGATTTCCCTCAAAAGACCGGAGAAGATTTCATTGATGGTTTTCGGGTTTCCAACTCTTACATATCAAAAGCATAAATATAAACATTAAATTCACAAATAGAAAAATTAAAAACTTACTTTACGTTGATTATGAAGAGTTGACGTATCATAAAATTATGTTTTAGTGTGAATTTGAGGGAAGAAAATGAAATTGAGTTGGATTTGAGAGAGGTTGAAGTTTATAGAATTTTTTATTTGAAAAATAGAATACGTGAATTTAAGAATTTATCGATCCAGATTGTGAGGTTCAGTAGCATTTCAGATTTTTCAAGAGGTTTGTGGGAACACTTGGGGATGAGGATCTCTCTATAAAAAATTATTCAAAAGTCCAAGAAATGAAATATTAAAGGAGGGGTCAAAATCCAAGAAAATAAATATCACATGAAGATAACTCTAAAAGTAAAAACTCTTATTAATTGAATATTTTTCTACCCTTCGGTTTTTTTCTTCTCTATGCTTAAGTATCTTATCAAAAATTAAGTTTTTAATAATATATTTTATATTACTGAAAACTAAAATGTGATAAAAAAAAATAAAAATAAAAACTCCAACACTATCCATAACTATTTCATGAAAAGATTGTAGGAATCTAAATTTTTTGAATAACCATCTACCGACTACCGTGATAGTCTCTAATTAGTCTTTCACACACGACTACTTTTCTATTATTTTTGGATGCCACATTTTAGGTCGTATATCACAGTTCACATATTTAATAGAATATAGTGAATACACAATTTAGCATCTAAGTTTGTGACCATCTTTAAACTTAGTCTTTAAATTTTACCAAATAACATATTGTGGAACTTTACAGAATGGTGTGTTTGATAGACGTGAAGACAATTGAGGGACTATCATTCTCTTTAAAAACAATTAAGAGACTATATTGTTCAAAGTTGTTAAAATCACAAATTAATGAGTTTAGATAGCAAAATCGAGTCGATGGTATACTTAAAATCTTGTAAACTTGGATATTTAACCTAATTGATTGAATTGGAGTATTGAGTAACACATAAACTCGGTAAAAGAACTAACATGATTAGAAAAAATTTGTACTTTTAATATAAACTATTTTGATAAAATTTTATTTATTTTCAAAGACATCTTTCGTGGACTAATTAGAGTTGTGTGCCTCCCACAACATATTGATATATTCTTTTGTTAATTTAATTTTTTTAGAACAATCAATATAAGTACTTTTTAATATTATGTTGATTGTTGAGGTCGAGATTCTAATTATCGCTCTACTCTTTAACTCTCTTACCTACCTACAGGAGTTTGCTTAACACTACGTCAATAAATTGCACCACCAGCAAACAAAGAAATATAGTACTAAGTAGATCTTCTACTATCTTGACATCCAACCAAATCTAAGTCAGAATATCAAATGATCTCCAATAAGTATGACCTTATATATGTGAGCATATAATCGTTTTTCTTTTAAGATATCTCATAACTCTTTTGGATGTTTTCCAATGATCCATTCTTGGATTACTTAAGTATATGTCTATAGCTCCAACAACGTACGCTATGTTTGAACGCGTGCATACTTGAACATATACTATACTTTCTGCAAGTGATACATAAGGAATCTTTTGCAATTCCTGAATCTCAAGATTTCCTTTTGGGCATTGAACAAGACTAGATTTGCCTCCCTTAGAGACTAGGGTATCGCCTGGTTTACAATCTTGCAAGCCAAATCTTTTTAGCACTTTATGTATATAGCTCATTTATGATAATATTAGAGTACCTTGTGATCAATGTATATGTATTTGGATCTTAAATACAAATGACACATCGCCAAGATATTGCAACTCAAAATTCCTTGAAAGAAATCTCTTGGTTTCGTGCAACACATCTATAAAGGTTGTTTATTATCGACAAAAAATGTGATTTGATAGAAAAGTTCATTTTAAAAATGTTTATAATTTATTTCCTCTTTAAAACTAAGACTTATACATGTCCTTACTCAATCGAGTCACTCTTCCCACACATTCTCCCCTTCCCACGACACCATCCACACACATCATTGATGTCATACGATTGAAGTGTCATGAAACTAGATGACTAATCCATCTAACGATAAATACTTATTATGACAATTTCAATTTGAGACGTCTAATGGATGTTTCCTAATACACTAATTCAAGTATACACTAGAAAAATGAAACCTCGCTTGGATTGGACAAGCGAAGACTACCTTGATGACCCTATACAATAAATTTTTTTTTTCAGGCAAGATATAATATTTAATGGTAATTGGAAAAGGATAACGAGTACTACAATCTCAAACATTAAGGAGTCAAATGGTGAAATATACAATATATGTGTTATAAAGCTCTCATCATAACCGGGTCTAGAAAATAATAAGAATTAGGATCTGCTTAGAATGACCTACTCACTAACACGAGTACTCGTGAGACTGCTCGAGAGAGCTTATAAAAATAACTTATCATATATCTATAAGTTGTTTGATAAGTTCTTCAAAATAACTTATAAATAGTGCTTATATACTTTATATGAAAACAATTTGACTTATTGTATCTTGATACATAAATAGTATATGAATAAATAGTTACAAGATACTAGCTTATACTATACACGCTAAATAATTAAACGCGCTATTGCAAGTCAACTATAGAAAATCATACGTTAAATTTCTACATTTCACAACATAGGAATCGACTTACTACAAAGATTGATGAAGTGATATCTCTGAGGAGTGCATTGATGGGGAATAAACACACACAAAACACAATAATAAGTAATACGCATCAGATATAAAATTTCCTTGACTTTCAAGAACCCGTGAGGAACAACAACAAATATATGGCAACAAATTAATCAAAATAAAGGACGTAATGAACTTCGATATTTTAACGTGGAAAACCCCTCAATGCAAGGGTAAAAACCATGGGTCGTCCAGACCAAAAAAAATAGCTCCACTATAATCAAATAAGGAAACAAGAAAGTCTCAAAATGATGCACAGAGTGTGCCTACAACCAGCCAAAACAACAAAGCAATAAAGTTTACAATTGAAAAACAAGAAAAAGAAAAACACTACAAAACCTGCTGCAGTGCGAACACGTTTTCTACCTCTTTGAACATCGTTTCATCAATCTGACAGTTGAAAACGAAGACATGAATGTTGCATACCTTTTGTCTCAAAAATTAGCCCTATCCAACGGTTAACGAGTGCGTAATCGATGTTTTTCTAAGACTGACTTAACAAAATTGGGAATAAAGTTACTCCTATCTCTTCTCTTTTGGTAGTTGTCTTTCCTATCAAAATAACCTCTCTCTTGTAACCCTAATTAGGCCACTCTCTAATTAAATAAGTGAGACACATCGACTACAATATTTGGGATTTTCTCCACATAGGAAGAAAGCCCAATACCAAACATATCTCCCCCTCACAACTATGTGGAGATAATCGCTAGACCGATGATATCACAACATGTTTCAAACTTCCCTCTTGGTAATGTTTTAGTCATCATATCAGAACCATTATAATCAGTATGAACTTTAGTCAATTCCAACAACTTAGCTTCCAAACTATCATGTATCCAATGATATCTCACATCAATGTGTTTAGACCTGCTATGAAACGTTGAATTCTTATCAAGATGAATAACACTTTGACTATCGACAAATAATACATATTTGTCTTGAATAAACCTAAGCTCAGCCTTGGAGTTTTCCATTTGTAACCTTTGCAATACTCTCTCGATATAGTGTTGTTGTGACATCCAAAGTTTCTCCATCCTTTCTGTCACGCATGATTCATATGCCAAGAATCTGTTTAGCTGCTCTCAGGTATTTTATGGCAAAGGACTCGCTCAACTGCTTCTTTAACGTGTCAATCGTGGAAATGTTTTTCCCAACAATAAGTATGTCATCAACATATAATAACAGGATAATAAAATCATTGTTAGAAAATTTTCTAACAAATTCACAATGGTCATTAGTAGTCTTCATGTATCCTTGGTCACACATAACAGACTAAAACTTTTTGTACCATTACCTTGGAGCTTGCTTCAAACCGTATAGACTCTTTCTTAGTCTACACACATAGTCTTTCTTGCCTTTAACAAGAAGACCATCAAGTTGCTTCGTGTAAATTTCTTCCTACAAATCACCATGAAGGAAAGTCATTTTTACATCCATTTGCTCTACCTCTAAGTCAAAAGCAGCTGCCAAACTCAACCCGGTTCTAATTGATGACATTTTTACCACATTTGAGAATATCTCATTAAAATCAACACCCTTTCTTTGACAGAAACCTTTCACCATTAATCTGGCTTTATACCTCGGAAACCTTGAGTTACTCTCAATTTTCACTCTATAGATCCACCTATTTTTCATAAGCCCTTTTGCCTTTTGGCAATTTCACAAAATCATAAGTGTGATTATCATGCAAGGATTTCATCTCATCATGCATTGCATCCAACCACTTTTGACTTTCTTCACTTTCCATGGTCTCTTGAAAACACTCAGGTTCCCCTTCATCAGTCAAATTCACATACTCGTCAGAACCATACCTTGTAGATGGTTGTCTTTGCCTCTTAGACCTCTTGAGTTGGGTTAGAGATGATTCAGAAGCATCATTAAGATTCTCATCATGTGGCAACTCATGATCTTCATTTGATGGAATATTTACCTCATTATTAAGTTGATGATCATCAACACAATCATGTGGCTCATCATTCTCAACATTACCATCATTAGTATCCAAATCAGGAACAGATGATCGAACTGGATCACCATCAGCTAAGACGTAATTTCTCGTAGGTGTAGTCTTCTCCACCTTATCAATGTCTTCAATAGTTTGGTCTTCCATGAATACTACATCACAACTTTTGATAACCTTTTTGTTTATAGGATTATACAATTTGTAGCCAAATTCATCCTCACCATAACCAATGAAGATACATTGCTTTGACTTTGCATCCAACTTGGATCTTTCATCCTTTGGAACATGCACAAAAGTCTTACAACTAAAGACTCTCAAGTGATCATACTTGACTTTCTTGCCAAACCATACCTTGTTTGGTCGGTACTTCACTATTCAAAGTGACAATAGGAGTAAGATTAATAACATGCATCGCTGTGTATAGTGCCTCACCCCAATAATGTTTAGGCAACTTAGCTTCAGAGAGCATACACCTCACTCTCTCAACAAGTGTTCAATTCATCCTCTTTGCCAAACCATTTAGCTAAGAAGTTTTAGGAGGAGTCTTTTCATGTGCTATACCCTGTTGTTTGCAATATACATCAAAGGGTCCACAATACTTACCACCGTTGTCAGTACGAACATGTTTTAGCTTCTTGCATGTCTGCCTCTCAACCAAAGCATGAAATTGTTTGAATTTATCGAACACTTGGACATTTTTCTTTAGAACATAAACCCATAGTTTTCTAGAACATTCTGATGTTTGTATGACCTCTAATTTGCGGAAGAATTATGATAATAATGTGGAATAATGCCTATTAAATCTATATGCGCAGCATTTTAATAACTTTCAAATTTATTAAACACAAAACTTAATAAGGTCCCTTATATACAATTCTAATGAAATTAAAACTGTATGGATCATGGTATGAATGGAGAAATGCATCATACAATTAATATTCGGAATATTGATTATAATGCAACTGCAATTAACACGAAATCTTTAATATGCATCAATCAATATTCAATGCGTAATAATTGCGGAAACTTAAAAAGGATAAGGAAAAGAAGATAGTACTCAGAATTTTATCCTGGTTCAGCCGTCTTGTGACGACCTACATCCAGTCCTAAGATCCAACTAGATCTTAGCTTTTCCAATAGATCTTGTAGAATACGTTTACAGATTTTTCACCGTGCCTCGCACCAATCTTAAACTATTCTAACAGTTCTATCTTTCCCTCCCTGAATTCCCCAAGTTTAAGTCCCACAAACTTGTCCAAGAATCCAAACAACGTCTTCTTGTTGACAGCCTTCAACCTCAAAGAACGTCACCAGTAATAACTGGATTTTTCCAAAGTACCTAAGCAATCGTTTACAGAAAAATGGTTTACAGAAATTACAAAACAGATCAATTAACAAAGTTCTTGATCTTCATTCTTCTCAAAGCCTTCCTTCTCAATTCAATATTTTTCAATCCTCATAGATCATCAACCTTGATTGTTCATGGCTGAAAAAGATGTTTAAAATCATGTCAATTGAGAAAGAAATAGTGGTATCAGATTGTAATCATCATATTTGAAAATTTGTATTGTTATAGTTGTATATCATTGTGAGAAGAAAAGATGTTAAAGCAGTTTATATAGTTTCTGAAAAAACAACGTATGAATCGATTTGGCCAATCGATTCATTTATGTTATAACCCACACTAATCGATATAACCAATCGATTTCGGGTATCTTGTTTTTCTTGAATCTTGAAACTGCTTACACTAATCGATTTAACGAATCGATTATTTTAACTGAGTTCTTCAGACTTGGATAACTGTACTTAATTGAATCGATGTGCATAATCGATGTGGCGTGTTTTGTTCCAACAACGAGATCAAAAACAATCGATGTACTTGATCGATTAAACCAATACAGTCATCTCTGTTTCTAAAAAGTTTTGCACCAATCGATTTAGTCCATTGATGTCACTGGTTCCAGAGACACAATGTTTTTCACACATCGATTTGTCTAATCGATTGTAAACTCAAGTCTGAAGCTTATTTCAACTGTTGGACGATTCAATCGATTTACCACGTCGATTGATGTCAAACTTAATTTAATTGAAGTAAAGAAATGGATAGTACCAATCGACGGTGTATGTTCCAGACCAACATTATTTTGAAACTTATTTTAGTAAATCGATTTGCCTAATCGATTTAGTAATCATTTGTTTGGCTCTGGGACCTTCACTCTCGATAGTGCTAATCGATGTGGACAAAAGAAATACAAGCATTGATAGGATTAATCGATATGTCAAATCGATTAACGTGCAAGGCATGCCATTGACTTGCGCATTTTTTTAAATCCAGTAAAAGTGCTAATCGATTTGTCTAATCGATGTAAGCTATCAGGTCAGTCTTTGTAATTTAAATAATCGATCTGCCTAATCGATTTGTGGCAAACAAGCTCTCTGACTTGCAAAATTTATTTTCTAATAAGTGTACCAATCGATGTGGCGAATCGATTGATAGCCTGTTTGATTTTTCATAGAGCATGCAAATCGATTTAGCCTAGTGATTTATGAATCACAGACTGAACAAAAACATTTCAACCCTTTAACAGCATCGATTGGAGCAATCGATTGTCTTGTGAATCTGCAAGCTTTTGTTGATTTCTTGAGTTCCAAGCATCTGTCTAAAGAACGTAGGATTGAGTTGATGTTCCTGAAATTTCTCAGTTTACAATGTTAGATTTATTTCAAAATGTATGTTTGTCAATAATATCCAAAACTAACAAATATCTAACAATCTCCCCCTTTTTGATTTAAGTGACAAACATGCAATTTTAACTTGAGAAACATTTCAAAAGGAAACAAAGTAATAATAACAGTCTAGTAAGGCTCCCCCTAAGTGTGATTGTCATTCTTTACGAGGGCTGGAGCTAACATAGATCTGCTACTTGCACCAGAACTACATGCTATTGGTATCACAACTGTTAGAAGAGTATCAGAGCATGTCAAAAAAAATTCAAAACTATCAGAACATATTAAACAATTCAAAACAGGTAAATAATTCAAAACAGGTGCAATTTACAAGTTATAAATTTCTCTCCCCCTATGTCAATTAAGTCAAAAAGAGGTAAAGGAGAGAATAATCATAAGGGTGCTCCCCCTGTGTTGGTAACAACCCTGAAAAAACTGAAATACTACTAAAACTGAAACTTGAACGGGTTAGTAATCAGGAGAAGAAAATTCAGTGTTAACTTAAAACATTGCATTGGTTCAAATAGCTGAAATTTGAGTATGGCATGCACTAGTAATATGCAAAATGAAATGAAACAGTCACTAAGATCAATAAACTTGTCTAATCAATTCATTCACAAAAGAAAGATTAATACAATCAGTAAAAAAAATACAAGGAATAGAGCAAAAACCAGAAAACAAGACAGCAAAAAAAGAAAAAAACTCTAAGCATCTAATGTCTGCTGGTCCTCATTATTATCTGGGGATGAGGCTGAGACCGTTGTATTACCCTCAGCTGGTGTCTCCTCATCATGAGTTGCAGCATCCTCTACTTGCGTCGGAGTCAGTTCTTCGGCCGCCTGTCTTCCGATTTCAGCAACATCGCTGAAGGACAACTTAATGCCCAGATGTTCCTGAATTGCAGCTATGTCTTGTGCCATCTGTTGTTGATCTGATTGTACCTTCTGGATAGCAGCATCCATCCTTTCATTCAAAGCCACCATTCTTTCATTCAATGCCTCCATCTTGGCATTGTGAGCCATTTGAGCTGCCACAAATTCAAGCAGCTTGGAGAGTACCTCTGACCCTGCTGGAACAGACTCAGCAGCTGGAAGTTCAGCAACTTGCTGGGTTGGTTCAGCAATGGTTTGAGGGCGGCTCCAAACGCCATTTACCTTGCGTAGCTGCATTTGGTTCACGATGGATTCACCAAATGTCAGAATCGTTTTGGACAAATCTTCACCCTTCACAGCTACCTTGAAGTGAGTGAGGATTTTTGTGATTAGCTGTGGATACGGAAGCACCATTTTCCCTTGTGCTGCTTCCTGCATATGCCTAAGCACGATCCATGCCCAGCTCATCTTGAGCTCTTTGCATAGACCCCACAGTAATACAATGTCCAACGGCTGGACAATTGCATGATTACCAGAACGTGGAACAAGCATTCTGGTTAGGGCATACATCAGCATCCTATGCTGAACCTTCATTTGGCCGATCGGAAGTGAAACTGATTCCACGAAACCTTCAACCATCATGTCCTGCACAACATCTTGTCTCACCAGAGACTCTTCCCATCCTTCATCAGCATCGTCCGCGGCAGTGCTGCCGTCCATTGAGTTGCCATGGTAGGGAAGTCCCGATAAGCTCGAGAACTCCGCAAACGTCATGGAGATCTTCTTCCCTTTTACTGTCGCCTTGAATCCGGTATCCGTCATCTTGAATGTGGCATAAAATGCCCTAATCAAGTTCGGATAAGTATCAAGAGAGCAAGATAAGAGATCCTCCAAACCATGAAATCTGAGATGATTTTGAAAAGAGAAGCCGTCATTGTCGAAATAGTTGAAGTCCAAGACACGGGCTTCATGTATTTTCCTCTTGATGAAAGCTGGAGGAAGTTTGAATTCCTCAGTTGGCTTGCTTTGTTGATTGGGGGTTTTCTGTTGTGGAGTAGATTTTCCTTGAGGTGTGGTCTTCTTCTGTGGAGTTGAAGAAGCACTCTTCTTCTTTTTCTTCTTTTGTGATGCATCCTTCATCGCATCAGGCATCAACTTCTCAATTGGATGCTCTTTCCTTTTCTTTGTCTTTCCTTGATCCACTGCAATACTTTTGCCCTTATCTATTGCAGCAATCTTATGAGTTGGAATCGGTACCCGTTTAGAAAGAGTTGGTGGAGGTGATGGTGTACTTGAAGAAGATGAAGTAGAGGGAGTAGCAGGGGAAGTTCTCTTAACTCTGGCCATTTTTGAATGATCTAAGATGAAATCTGAAGTTGCAAGAGTAATAACACTGATCGTATGAGTCAAAACTGAGAGAAATATGAACTTTGCAGAGATTGGGATGACTTAGTAATGAGAAATCGATGTGTAGGTTCGATAGCAACTGTTCCTTTTATAGTTCTGGGTACACACGTCGATTGGCCCAATCGATTTAGTTACCGTTGCAAGGGAAGATCAACAGACGAGCATGTAACGGCTAGTAAAAACTCCTTAACGGTAATAAAGTGAATCGATTACCCAAATCGATGTTCATAGTTACCTAATCGATGTCCCAAATCGATTTCGTATCAGTTCATACACTTCAAATAACAGATCAGATATTAATCCATCTCAGCATCGATTATCCAAATCGATTCTTTTGCAGAAGATTTCAAACAGATTTAAAATAATCGATTTTCCAAATCGATTTCGAAGCAGAGTCAGGAGGAATTCTTCACCTTTAATGTCTGGGTCTTAAATAGTCGATGTTCCGCATCGATTCTTTAATCATAATAACATGAAATCAATCGAATTCCATAATCGATTTATCTAGAAAGGTAATAACATCTGAAGCTTCCTGGAAATATCAAATCGATGTTCCACATCGATGTCGTGTGAAGAACATAAGAAATTAGACATATTATGGGTCAAGTCGACTAGGGCAATCGATTATATAAAGACACTTTCCTGTGTATCCACAGGATAGTCGATGTACCCAGTCGATTAGACTCATAACTTAGATCTGATTAGGATCTAATATGCCCAGTTTCATCCTGATGTATTGGAAGCTTTCCTTTGGCAGAGCTTTGGTGAAGATGTCTGCTAATTGCTCAGTTGTGTTGATGTACTCCAACTTGATGTTCCCACTCTGAAACTGATCTCGGATGAAATGATGCCGAAGTTCAATATGCTTGGTCCGGGAATGCATAACAGGATTCTTAGTGATACTGATTACACTTGTGTTGTCGCACAAGATGAGAACATTACCTAAGTCTACACCGAAGTCTAGCAAATGCTGTTTCACCCACATGATCTGGGCACAACAACTACCGGCTGCAATGTACTCAGCTTCAGCTGTTGACAATGCAATACTGGTTTGTTTCTTGCTGAACTAGGATACAAGTGAATTACCTAGCATATGACAAGTACCTGATGTACTTTTCCTATCTAGTTTGCATCCAGCAAAATATGAATCCGAATAGCCTACCAAAGAACAAGTTGATCCCTTTGGATACCACAATCCAAGGCTCCTAGTCCCAACTAAATACCTGAAAATCCTCTTAACAACACTAAGGTGAGACTCTTTAGGGTTGGATTGGTATCTCGCACACATGCAAACACTGAACATAATATCAGGCCTGCTTGCTGTGAGATACAACAGGGATCCTATCATACCTCTATACCTAGTAACATCCACTGGTTTGCCCGATTCATCTCTATCGAGAATATTTCCTTGGCTCATTGGAGTATCTATGGACTTAAGATTATTAAAATCAAACTTCTTTAACAAATCAGTGCAATACTTTGTTTGACTAATGAAGATACCTTGCTTAGATTGGTTAATTTGAAATCCCAAAAAGTATGACAGTTCACCCATCATAGACATTTCAAATTGACTTTTCATTAAATTTTCAAAATTTTTGCACAATTTGTCATTTGTTGATCCAAAGAATATGTCATCGACATAAATTTGGACCAGCAAGATATCTTTTCCACTAGTTTGGATGAAAAGAGTTTTATCCACATTTCCTCTTAAAAAGTTTTGTTGAATGAGGAAATTGCTTAGCTTTTCATACCAAGCTCTTGGAGCTTGTTTCAAACCATAAAGGGCCTTTGTTAGCTTAAACACATGGTTAGGAAACTCTGAGTTCTCAAATCCAGGTGTTTGACTAACATACACCTCTTCATGGATGTCACCATTTTAAAAAAAGCACTTTTTACATCCATTTGGAATAGTCTAAAGTCCATGATACTAGCATAAGCCAGGAGTATCCTAATAGCCTCTAACCGTGCTACAGGGGCGTAGGTTTCGTCGAAGTTTATACCCTCCTCTTGGTTATAACCCTTGGCCACTAGCCTAGCTTTGTTCCTAGTTATGACACCATGCTCATCTAGCTTGTTCCTAAACACCCATCTAGTTCCTATGATGTGCTGGTTTGGGAATACCCTAGAAAGATACCCTCATCTGCCTT
This sequence comes from Cicer bijugum, assembly GCA_037974875.1. Classification (NCBI taxonomy): domain Eukaryota; kingdom Viridiplantae; phylum Streptophyta; class Magnoliopsida; order Fabales; family Fabaceae; genus Cicer; species Cicer bijugum. The sequence continues at coordinate 12,675,991 of JBBPBT010000720.1, read as the reverse complement.
GGGATCAAACTTGCCTAGGTGTTCTTTGCCATTGTTCAAAACGAAGCACTTACAACCAAACACTCTAAAGTAGGAAATGTTAGGCTTTCTACCCTTGAACAACTCATAGGGAGTTTTCCTAAGTATAGGCCTAATCAAAACCCTGTTGACAACATGTGTGGCAGTGTTAATTGCGTCAGCCCAGAAATACTTGGGAGTATTTGAATCTTTCAACATGGTCCTAGCTAACTCCTCTAGGGACCTATTCTTCCTCTCTACAACACCATTTTGCTGTGGTTTTCTAGGGGCAGAATACATGTGATGAATGCCATTTTCTTCACAAAAAGTGTCAAAAGAATCATTTTAGAATTCACCTCCATGATCACTTTTTATAGACAAAATTTTCTGACTTGTTTCATTTTGAACCAAGTTTGCAAACTTTTTGAAAACAGAAAATGTGACACTTTTATGAGTTAGAAAATAAGTCCAAGTAAATCTAGAATAGTCATCAATTAACACAAATCCATACAGGTTGCCACCAAAACTCCTCACTTGGGATGGTCCAAACAAATCCATGTGGATAAGTTGTAAAACCCTATTGGTTTTGACCATATCTATTGGGGGAAAAGAAGACTTAACAAGCTTACTTTTCTCACAAGCATCACACAGCTTATCCTTAGAAAACTTTCTATTGGGAAGACCTATGACTAACTGCTTACTAACAAGTCTATTCAAATGATCAATATGAATGTTGCAATGCGTTTATGTCATAACCAAGTTTCATCGGCATTTGATAATAAGCAACAAACAGAATTAGCAGGCATAGCAGTCAAATCTAGCATATAAATGTAATTAACTCTGTTACCTACTAATTTCATACTCTTATCATGCTTGTTCTCAATTATGCAAGAGAGTGGTGAAAAGCTTACTTGAAAGCCATTGTCACATAGCTGGCTTATACTCAGAAGGTTATGCTTCAGCCCTTCCACATATAAGACATTTTTAATTATTGTAGTTGATTCGCTGCCAATGTTACCTTCACCGTAGATCTTGCCTTTGTTATTATCGCCGTACTTTACAAATCCACCTTCTTTTAAATTCAGGGACATAAACATTGATTTGTCCTCTGTCATATGCTTTGAGCATCCACTATCAAGATACCATTGGTGTTTCGTGGATCTCAAGCATACCTGTAACAGAATCAGAATTTAGATTTAGGTCCCCAATTTAAATTGGGTCCTGGGGGGTTAGTTTTAACATCTTTTGTCTTGATTTTCCAAATCTGTTTGCATCCTCTATTTGCAAGTCTTTTTAATTTGCAATTGTAAATAAAATACCCTTTTTTACAACAGAAATGACAAGTAACAACAGAGGATGCATACTGTTTTGGTTTGACAAAGATATCATGCAAGTGGCTAGGTTTCACAAAATTCTGGTTATGCTTGACATTACCATATCCTATGCCATGTTTAGTCTTTTTCTGATAAGTATGCATATTCTGTTTAAAACCAAGTCCAGATTTTATGTTGACATTTCTCTGGTTGCTAAGTATATTATTCAGTTTATCCTTGCTACTAGAGAATTTCAATAAATCTGATTTCAATGATGCAACAAAATTTTCAAGTTCAATGCATTTGGCAGATTTATCATATGAGTCCTTTTTCAATTGTTCACACAAATTCTCAATCTTCTTATACTCAGTTTTCATTTGATCATTCAACATACATTGTTGTTCAAGCATTTTCTTAGTATTAACTAATTGCTTAACAGATTTAACATATTCATCATGCAGTTCACTAAATGCATCTTGCAGTTCATCAAAAGAAGGATTAAATTGAGAATTTACCTCACTTTTTGATTCAGAATCCGTATTAGCCATGAAGCACAAATTTGCTTCTTCAGTTTCTGAAGATGTGGAGGATTCTTCATTATAATTCCATGCAATATATGCCTTTTTGTTTTTCTGAGCTGGCTCCTTGCCTTTGGTCTTAGAATATCTGTTTTTGTTCTGCAGCTTGTAACAATCAGCCTTAATATGACCAGTTTTTCCACACTCGTAGCATGTGATTGTCTTACTGTCATTGTTCTTTGAGCTGGATTGTTTTCTGAATTTATTGTCTTTTTGTTTTTCAGAAATTTCTTAAACTTTTTGACAAGTAGTCCAAGTTCAGGTTCCTCATCATCTTCAGTGCTTGATTCATCTGAGCTGCTCTCATGTTCAAATTTGGACTGCTGTGTTTGGGCTTTCAATGACAACCCTTTTCGTTTTCTGTCACCTTGCTCAGCTTCATTAGAGTCTATGTAATTCCATTTCATGCTCCCTCAGTTTGCCAAACAATGTAGCTATTGTCATGCTTGCCAGATCTTTAGATTATGTAATGGCATTGATTTTTGGTTGCCATTCCCTAGTCAAACATCTCATTACCTTACTGATTTTCTGATCGTTATCAATCTCCTTGCCTAAGGCACTTATGTTGTTGACAATATGTGTAAACCGGGTCTGCATGTCATTCACTGATTCTTCTTTCTTCATGCTAAACAGTTCGTATTCGTGCATGAGAGTATTTATCTGAGCTCTCTCTTTACGTCTGTGGTTCCTTCATGTGTCTGCTGAAGTGTGTCCCACATCTGTTTTGCTGTCTTGCAATTTGAAACTCTAAAGAATTCATCATGACTCAGGGCTGCAGTGATAATGTTTTTGGCTTTGGCGTTGTACCCAACTTTCTTTTTGTCATCTTCAGTCCAGTCACTTTTAGGCTTTAGGATTGCTGTTTCACTTGTACCAGCTATGGTTGGCACAAACTGTCCATTTTCTGCAGCATCTAGAATGTCAATACCACTAGCTTCAAGAAAGATTAGCATTCGCTGTTTCCAGTACATGTATGTGTTTCCGTTAAAAGCAGGAGGTCTAGCTAAAGATGCTCCTTCTCCCAAGAAATCAGAAGTCATGATCCTTTTTAGAGAAAAAACAACTCTTTTTTAAAAAAATGCAGGCTCTTGATGCCAATTGTTGTTTGTATGACCTCTGATTTGCGGAAGAATTATGATCATAATGCGGAATAATGCCTATTAAATCTATATGCGCAGCAGTTTAATAACTTTCAAATTTATTAAACACAAAACTTAATAAGGTCCCTTATATACAATTCTAATGAAATTAAAACTGTATGGATCATGGTATGAATGGAGAAATGCATCAGACAATTAATATTCAGAATATTGATTATAATGCAACTGCAATTAACACGGAATCTTTAATATGCATCAATCAATATTCAATGCGTAATAATTGCGGAAACTTAAAAAGGATAAGGAAAAGAAGATAGTACTCAGAATTTTATCCTGGTTCAGCCGTCTTGTGACGACCTACATCCAGTCCTAAGATCCAACTAGATCTTAGCTTTTCCAATAGATCTTGTAGAATACGTTTACAGATTTTTCACCGTGCCTCGCACCAATCTTAAACTATTCTAACAGTTCTATCTTTCCCTCCCTGAATTCCCCAAGTTTAAGTCCCATAAACTTGACCAAGAATCTAGTCAACATCTTCTTGTTGACAGCCTTCAACCTCAAAGAACGTCACTAGTAATAACTGGATTTTTCCAAAGTACCTAAGCAATCGTTTACAAAAAAATGGTTTACAGAAATTACAAAACAGATCAATTAACAAAGTTCTTGATCTTCATTCTTCTCAAAGCCTTCCTTCTCAATTCAATCTTTTTCAATCCTCATAGATCATCAACCTTGATTGTTCATGGCTGAAAAAGATGTTTAAAATCATGTCAGTTGAGAAAGAAATAGTGGTATCAGATTGTAATCATCATATTTGAAAATTTGTATTGTTATTGTTGTATATCATTGTGAGAAGAAAAGATGTGAAAGCAGTTTATATAGTTTCTGAAAAAACAACGTATGAATCGATTTGGCCAATCGATTCATTTATGTTATAACCCACACTAATCGATATAACCAATCGATTTCGCGTATCTTGTTTTTCTTGAATCTTGAAACTGCTTACACTAATCAATTTAACGAATCGATTATTTTAACTGAGTTCTTCAGACTTGGATAACTGTACTTAATTGAATCGATGTGCATAATCGATGTGGCGTGTTTTGTTCCAACAATGATATCAAAAACAATCGTTGTACTTGATCGATTAAACCAATACAGTCATCTCTGTTTCTAAAAAGTTTTGCACCAATCGATTTAGTCCATCGATGTCACTGGTTCCAAAGACACAATGTTTTTCACACATCGATTTGTCTAATCGATTGTAAACTCAAGTCAGAAGCTTATTTCAACTGTTGGACGATTCAATCGATTTACCACGTCGATTGATGTCAAACTTAATTTAATTGAAGTAAAGAAATGGATAGTACCAATCGACGGTGTATGTTCCAGACCAACATTATTTTGAAACGTATTTTAGTAAATCGATTTGCCTAATCGATTTAGTAATCATTTGTTTGGCTCTAGTACCTTCACTCTCGATAGTGCTAATCGATGTGGACAAAAGAAATACAAGCAGTGATAGGATTAATCGATATGTCAAATCAATTAACGTGCAAGGCATGCCACTGACTTGCGCATTTTTTTAAATCCAGTAAAAGTGCTAATCGATTTGTCTAATCGATGTAAGCTATCAGGTCAGTCTTTGTAATTTAAATAATCGATCTGCCTAATCGATTTGTGGCAAACAAGCTCTCTGACTTGCAAAATTTATTTTCTAATAAGTGTACCAATCGACGTGGCGAATCGTTTGATAGCCTGTTTAATTTTTCATAGAGCATGCAAATCCATTTGGCCTAGCGATTTATGAATCACAGACTGAACAAAAACATTTCAACCCTTTAACAGCATCGATTGGAGCAATCGATTGGCTTGTGAATCTGCAAGCTTTTGTTGATTTCTTGAGTTCCAAGCATCTGTCTAAAGAATGTAGGATTGAGTTGATGTTCCTGAAATTTTTCTCAGTTTGCAATGTTAGATTTATTTCAAAATGTATGTTTGTCAATAATATCAAAAACTTACAAATGTCTAACACATTCATTAATAAAAGTAACAAAATAAAGTGCACCACTAAGAGATTTTACCTTTAAAGGGCCACAAACGTCAAAATGTACCAACTGAAGCAACTCTGACTTTCTAGAGGGATGATTGCAAAACTATTTCGAAGCTCACGATGTTGTAGTGATTATGTTATAAGTGTTAAGTGTTGTGTCTTGGAATTGTGTGAAAGCATGTTTGATTGCAAAACTATTTCGAAGCTCACGATGTTGTAGTGATTGTGTTATAAGTGTTAAGTGTTATGTTTTGGAATTGTGTGACAACATGTTTGATTGCAAAACTATTTCGAAACTCATGATGTTGTAGTGATTGTGTTATAAGTGTTATGGGTTATGTTTTGGAATTGTGTGATAGCATGTTGATTGGAAAACTATTTCGAAGTTCATGATGTTGTAGTGATTGTGTTGAAATTGCTAAGTGTTAAGATTTGGAGTTGTGTATGAATGTGATTGAGTTAGTTTATGTATTTTTGGAAGAATAAGCAGGGAAATCGATTTCCCAATCGATTGAATGAGTTACAGGGACTTTGCTAATTTGACAAAATTGATTTGCCAAACGATTTTATAATATGTTTTTCAAAACCATTTAAGAAATCGATTTGGAAATCGATTTGGCCATACAGGAACTCAGCAAAACTGACAAAATCGATTTGGCCATACAGGAACTCAGAAAAACTGACAAAATCGATTTGGAAATCGATTGGCTTTAATACAGGGGCTCAATTATTCATTCAATCGATTCTCCAATCGATTGAATTAATCCCCGAGTTCAAATTTTAATAAAAACCTTCAGGAATCGATTTCGAAATCGATTGGCTTAGTAGAAATTCTTATTTTGAGTTAGATAATCGATTGCTCAATTGATTTATCAATGTTTTGGTCAGTTATGTATTACTTGATGGATTGAGAACTTTATTTTGATTTCATTTTCATTTGGTAAGCATTATATGAACTTTTAGCATATGGAAAACCCTTTTAAGATGCATGCAAAGTTGCAAAGGTTATTTGTGCATTTAAAAACATAAATGTTATGTGTTAACTGTTAATTTCGGTTGGTGACCCTTTACAACTATTGTGGAAATCTGGGCTTTGCCCTCAGATTAGAGCCAGAACGATCCTACTAGTTCGTACCTTATGGATGGGAATGTAGATGGGAATGCATGACTGGAGCTATGTTAGGAGGATCTTACAGGGCGCGTGGAGATCACTCAGGGTGTATAGCTATAGTTTTTTTTTTTGTAGAATGATCAGATTAGGATGGCATAGAGGGAACATATGTCTTTCTTTTGGACTACGTTATTTTGAACTGGAAAACTGTAACTTTACTAATAATGTCAGTATGACATCTTATTTGAATGGGTTCCATTTATCATTTGTTGTTGTGTAAATACTTTAGATGCATATTTCAAAAACTATTCCGCTGCGTATCAATTATATTGACTTATATGATTATTCAAAGGTATTTTACTTAATTATTTTTTGTTTCATTTTAATTTCCTTTGAAAAAAAAATACACCCTTGTTTTGAATATCGGGGTGTTACATTGTTGTATCAGAGCTTTGGTCTAGATTTCCTTGGGGGCTGTGGAACCTTTGGTTATAGATTGTAGGTCAACCTGTAGGTTGAGAGTTGTTATCTGATCATGCATCGGGGTAATCAGTCTGAGTTGTCATATCAGGGGTAGTTATTATGTGTTGATATATTTGAAACTTAGTTTTGGAATTATTCGAAGTGGCGTTAACACTTCTTCTTGATGTTGGTTTTTCGGAAACACTACCTCCAAGAGGGAACAACGTTGCAAGGATGAACGTCAGTTGAGATGATCAAATGGTTGAAGCTACAAATAACATGGATGTTTTGTTGTTGCACGAACTGCTGCAAAGACTCGACTGGATCTAGAGAAGATGGAAAGAGGGATTTATGCTACTAAGTCAAGAGGATTGAAAGATTTTCGTCGTTACCATCCTCTAAAGTTCAAGGGTGATGAGAACTCGGGAAAAAGAATGATTAATGGATTTAAGAAATGGAGAAGATCTTCGAGATGACGAATTGCCCAATAGACCTGAAGCAAATCATGACGGCATGGAATTTATAAAATGGTTCCAAGGACACAGAAGCTATGTGTTGGTGTAAACTCAAAGATGATGAGTATGGAGGGATTAACATTAGACTAATAAGGGATTTCAAGTAAAGATCTAAGTTGAGGACTCTAGTTAAGAAAAGTATTAGCTGTTTTCCTAGTGGATTTCAGGATGAAACTGGATGAAGTTTAACAACTGTCAAGAGATGTGAACATCATGGAATTGTTGAGAAGATGAGGCTTCCATTTGGAATAACATTTGGTGCTTAGGTGTCAATGAAAGAGACATGTATTGAAGTTAAGGGGACGTTGCACATTAGGAGTGAATACTCCTTTGGATAGATAAAATACGCATTGAGGAATTATCGATATCTTGAAGGGAAAAGTCGAGCATTCGAGTTAGACTAGATTCGCAACTTGGATTATTAAGTATGAATATCATAACGAGCGTAGGAGTGAGACTATGTATTTTGTTGATAAGTGACAAATCTCCTTGTGGTTTAGGAGATAGTAAGTATGGATAGTGATATTGGATGAAACTATAGACACGTAAGTGTGAATTTTGAGCGATGTTCGGCAAAACATAATGAGTTAGGCCTTGATGTATTGAACTCTATGTTACCATTAAGTGGAATTTGAAGTATCGAGTACGGGAATACTTCGAGATGGCGGTAATATAAGTTTTGAGAGTCTATTAAAGGATGGGAATTACTAAGAGGATGTTAATATTTTGATAGGTCGAAAGGATTATTCGAGATTTGATTTGGGACCCTAAGATGGTTGATTTTATTAGTTGATGATCTAATATCCACGAAGTGGGATGGAGGACCAAGTAATGCTTAAGACATTCATAATCGAAGGAGTTGAGGCAGGAAAGTGATAAATGATTCATGTTAAGGATAGAAGTGTTTGGAGATTTTGAAGATCAAATTTGAGAATCCTATTAAATAATAGAAAGTGAAAAAGAAGAGATGGAATGAATGATTTATGATTTAGTTGTTGGTCTTGGGAAATCAAGCGTTGAGATATTTTACTGCAAAATTTATGAGGATGAAGTTATAGATAATTATTTCTTAGGAAATGCTAATGAAGAATGTTTAAGAAATAATTATTTATGACGTTCAATTTTTAGGATTCTTTCAGTTTGTATCTCGGTGAAGGTTGAGAAGGAATAAGAATCCAGCGAGTGAACCAAATATTGGAAAATATGCCAAGAAATTTGTTGGAGCGGCACATAGAGATGTAGCTTATGACAATTAAAGATTCAGGAAAGTAATTATCTCACCTATAATTCAGACATTATTATTATAAAGGTATGCCAAGATAGAAAGACATTACTTGAGTGCATGTCATGGGGATTGTTATTGTGTTCGTCAACCAAAGAAGTTAAATGTTTGTTGATTGGAAACAATTGAACATGAAATGGAAAAGTTTGGTGGGAATTAGTAAGCCTTGATTTATTGGAATCACTATAATGAAGATGTATCAAGGTTCGAGGTAGAAATTTAAGGTTTGTATAAATGGAAAAGTGATGGAGTGAATACAATGCGGTTAACCTGTCATAATGAAAGGATAATCATCAAGTTGCAAATGAAGGACACAACGAAATTGAGACGTATCAGAATGAATGTTGGCAGTAGATGTAGGAGAATTATTTTTGAGTTTGTGCATAATTGCGAAATATGTAAGGAATTTTCTAGTGAAGCGTGAATTTGAAGTGTTAAGCATGAGACAAATATAGACCTTGGTATATGAATTAAATTCGAGATGGATTTTAATGGAAAACCTGACTCATGAAATGAAGTACTAAACTGAAAGGAAGTTTGTGTGTCCCAAGTGGTATAGTCTTTGGCATGATTTCGAAAATATTTGAGGAAGCTTTGATCACCAAGCATATGTGGGGATGGAATTTTTAAATTTTATAACTGGAATGACATATTGATAAGAGCACTACAGTTTGACGTAGTTATACAACTTAAGAAAAATCGAGGATTTGTGGACAAGGGAGAAATTTAGGAGTTCTCGACTGTAGTGATTGTTATGTGCTCAGTGTGTTGGGGTCATTCTAAGTGTTTCGGTTTGGTACCAAATGGATGTTTTGTACCAAGTGGATGCAAATGAGACTATGTGACATAGCTATGGGAAATTGTGTTGTGTCGACAGGATCAAAGTTATAGGAAAATAAGGGAAACTCAATGGACTTTGAGAAGATTGTTGACTACTTGTACATTAGAATAACCTCAGTTGTAAGTTGCAAGGAGCGCTATCATAGTTCGGTTAAGATAGTCTAATCCACTATCATGGTTGTTGGTTATTTATTGACAAATTGAGGGACTGATCATCCTTAATCTCTTGTTGATAGTAGACAAAATCATGTTGAATGGAACGGACGAGCCTTACCGACTATGGATGTGTGTGAAGTTATTAAGCACCCTATGAAAAGAGGTAGGCAACACTTTCTTCGAGAAGGCTGGGTGAAACAAGTTGTGACTTGTATGTTGAATTTGAGTACAAACCTAGTGTGGATTATTACTCATACTTTAAGTTTCGAGGACGAAACTAATTTTAGGGGGGTAGTAATGTAAGACCCATAGTTTTTAAATCCTAAATTATACAATTTCAGGGTATTTTGTGTGGAATTTCTTAGGCTGTTAGCCCATTTTTTGGTATTGAGTGAGTTAAATGTCAAAAATATATTTTTGGAAATTAGATTAAAATTATTTGATGGAAAATAATTTACTTCCGTTACGAAGGATTTAATACTGGACAATTTTGTCAAAATATCTCGGGTTGCTGAAAATTGTACCTGTCAATTGAGTTGCGACGAGAGTAGATATTTTTAACAAAAAGTGGTTTGGGAAGTGATGGGTGAAATGGTAATTTTAATAAATATCTAATTTTGAGATATTTATTAATTATAAATAATATATATATATATATATAAAGGAAAGGAAAGGAAGGAAAAAGGAGATAAATAGGAAGGAAGGAAAAAGGAAGAAAAGAAAACTGAAAAGCATTTTCCTCTTTCTCTGCCTCGCGCTCATTCGCCATTTCTCTCTTTCTTCTTCGTTGTTTTTGCTTTCTTTTTCTTTCTTTGACTTCAAGAATAGAAACCCAAGGCTTGGTGGGTGATAGGACAAGGATTTCTCAACTTCACTCTTCCTCTTTGATTCGAAAACGAAGAAAAACGGTGTTAGGGATTTCAAAACCGTCAAACACAAACCTCCCCGTTTCATCTAGATCTAAGCTTCGTTTCGAAAAGAGATAGAAGGGAAAATTGTTGACTACCCCGCTACGGTGCTAGGGAACCAACTTTGGAAGCGACGTTGCGAGCGGATATTTTACCGGATTTACTCGCGGTACCGGAATCGCATGTTAAAGCTAACGTGAATGTAAGGGTTCCTTCCAAACTTTTAGTTTGCATTTAGGGACTTATATGTGGTTGTGTGGAAAAGGATTATGTTAGGGTTGAAGTATTAAATTGGGGAAAATGAATATAATGTTTTATGGGTGAAATTCTAATGTGGGGTTTTGGTGATATTGATGAATATTTCGTGGAAAATGAATTTAACCCATTTATGTATGATTTTGAGTAAATGAAATTTGTTGTGTTTGAGTAGTATGTTGTGATGATTTGTGTTCGTCGCATTTGACGTGTTCTTAATTAATACTGATAAAATTTGATATGTGTATGTTGGATTTTGTGGAGAAATGAATTGATGTGTTTTGGTGTGAGTTGTCGATTGGATTTAATAATATGTTTGAGTTTGTTTTGTGTGGAATTTGAAAACCATTAAGTTAAATGAATATTAAGAATGGGGAATCTCTTAATGTCTTGTTTACTTAATGTTTGTTTTGGAAAATCGTTTATGTCAAATGAGTATTAAGAATGGGGAATCTCTTAATGTCTTGTTTACTTAATGTTTGTTTTGGAAAATCATTTAAGTTAAATGAGTATTAAGAATGGGGAATCTCTTAATGTCTTCATTACTTAATGTTTGTTTTGGAAAATCGTTTAAGTTAAATGAGTATTAAGAATGGGGAATCTCTTAATGTCTTGTTTACTTAATGTTTGTTTTGGAAAATCGTTTAAGTTAAATGAGTATTAAGAATGGGGAATCTCTTAAAGTCTTGTTTACTTAATGTTCGTTTTGAAAATCGTTTGAGTTAAAAGAGTATTAAGAATGGGGAATCTCTTAATATTTATGTTTGCTTAATGTGTGTTGTGAAAAGCATTTAAGTTAAACAAGTATTAAGAATAGAGAATCTCTTAATGTCTTGTTTACTTAATGTGTGTTTGTCCGTGAGAGACTACACCCTGGTAAATTGTGTTTGTTCGTGAGAGACTGCACAGGTGTTTGTCCGTGAGAGACTACACCCTGGTAAATTGTGTTTGTCCGTGAGAGACTGCACATGTGTTTGTCCATGAGAGACTACACTCTGGTAAATTGTGTTTGTCCGTGAGAGACTACACATGTGTTTGTCCGTGAGAGAGTACACCCTGGTAAATTGTGTTTGTTTGTGAGAGACTACACCCTGGTAAATTGTGTTTGTCCGTGAGAGACTGTACAGGTGTTTGTCTGTGAGAGACTACACCCTGGTAAATTATGTTTGTCCATGAGAGACTGCACAGGTGTTTGTCTGTGAGAGACTACACCCTGGTAAATGGTGATTGTGTTATAAGTGTAAAGTGTTATGTTTTGGAATTGTGTGACAGCATGTTTGATTGCAAAACTATTACGAAACTCATGATGTTGTAGTGATTGTGTTATAAGTGTTATGTGATATGTTTTGGAATTGTGTGATAGCATGTTGATTGCAAAACTACTTCGAATTTCTTGATGTTGTAGGGATTGTGTTGAAATTGCTAAGTGTTAAGATTTGGAGTTGTGTATGAATGTGATTGAGTTAGTTTATGTATTTTTGGAAGAATAAGCAGGGAAATCGATTTCCAAATCAATTGGATGAGTTACAGGGACTTCGCTAATTTGACAAAATCGATTTGCTAATCGATTTTATAATATGTTTTTCAAAATCATTTAAGAAATCGATTTGGAAATCGATTTGGCCATACATGAACTCAGCAAAACTGACAAAATCGATTTGGAAATCGATTTGGCCATACAGGAACTCAACAAAACTGACAAAATCGATTTGGAAATCGATTGGCTTTAATACAGGGGCTCAATTATTCATTCAAACGATTCCCCAATCGATTGAATTAAGCCCAGAGTTCAAATTTCACTAAAAACCTTCAGGAAATCGATTTGGAAATCGATTGGCTTAGTAGAAATTCTTATTTTGAGTTAGATAATCGATTGCTCAATTGATTTATCAATGTTTTGGTCAGTTATGTATTACTTGATGGATTGAGAACTTTATTTTGATTTCATTTTCATTTGGTAAGCATTATATGAACTTTTAGCATATGGAAAACCCTTTTAAGATGCATGCTAAGTTGAAAAGGTTATTTGTGCATTTAAAAACTTAAATGTTATGTGTTAACTGTTAATTTCGGTTGGTGACCCTTTACAACTATTGTGGAAATCTGGGCTTTGCCCTCATATGAGAGTTAGGACGATCCTACCGGTTCGTACCCTATGAATGGGATTGTAGATGGGAATGCATGACTGGAGCTATGTTAGGAGGATCTTACGGGGCGCGTGGAGATCACTCAGGGTGTATAGCTATAGTTTATTTTTTTGTAGAATGATCAGATTAGGATGAAATAGAGGGAACATATGTCTTTCTTTTGGATTACGTTATTTTGAACTGGAAAACTGTACCTTTACTAATAATGTCAGTATGACATCTTATTTGAATGGGTTCCATGTATCATTTGTTGTTGTGTAAATACTTTGGATGCATATTTCAAAAACTATTCCACTGCGTATCAATTATATTGACTTATATGATTATTCAAAGGTATTTTACTTAATTATTCTTTGTTTCATTTTAATTTCTTTTGAAAAAAAAATTCACCCTCGTTTTGAAAATCGGGGTGTTACAAACAACAAATATATGGCAGCAGATTAATCATAATAAAATACGTAATGAACTCCGATATTTTAACGTGGAAAACCCCTCAATGAAAGGGTAAAAACCACAGGTCATCTAGACCAAAGATATAGCTTCACTATAATGAAATAATGATTCAAGAGAGTCTCAAAGTGATGCATAGAGTATGCCTACAACCAACCCAAACAATAAAGCTATAAAACCTACAAATGAAAAATAAGAAGAAGAAAACACCAAAATACCTGTTGTTGTGCGAGCACGGTTTCTCCCTCTATGAACGTCGTTTCGCCGATCTGACTGTTGAAAATGAAGACCTAAATGTTTTGAACCTTCTGTCTAAAAATCAGCTCAATCCAATGGTTAACGAATGTGTAATCGATGTGTTTCTGATACTGATTTAACAAAATCGGAAATATGGTTACTCCTCTCTTTTCTCTTTTGGTGGTTGTCTTTCCTATCAAATTAGTCTCTCTCTTGTAACCCTAATTAGATCACTTTCCATATAAATAAGTGCGACACATGGACTACAATATTTGGGGTTTTCTCCACATAGGAAATGAGCCAAATACCCAACACCATGGCCACCGAAACTTGGTAGAATTTATTTCTACATGATAAATTGAAAAAGATCGTTACTTTATTCTTTTGATACAAGATCCTATTTATAAAAATAGAAGATCCTAGAAGAAGTTTACATTGAAAATGCATTGTTGTTGAATCTTGCATTTGATTAGTTTGTTCTGAATAAGTGGATAACTGGTGATTGGATAGGGATCTTGCCTAGTCTTGAGAGATGCAATGAAGATATGACTCATTTGAGTAAACATTCGTTTCACCAAAAAAAAAAATTGCAAAGTTCCGAAAAGATCTTGAACGTGTTCTTCTTCGAGGTGATTCATCAGACTTCAGTTATTTTGACTCTTTGAAGAATAAAATGGCTATTGTATGGTTAAAGATTAGGCTTTTTGGGTCCAATGTGCTAAAAAATATTATTTGCAGGATGGAGATTTAAATATTCCTTTTTTTTTTCTTCATGTCTTTGCATTTTCTAGATGACAAGTCAATCCCATTACGTTTTTGGAAGACCAAAATGGGAGAAGAGTCACATAGGTCGTTGAGTTGTGTACTTTGGATAAAAGTTATTTTGATGAACTCTTTCAGAAGAAAAATAGTGTACAAAACCCAGTGCTTGTTGCTATATCCCCTTATATTACGCATGAGGATAATGAAGTCTTTTTGGTACTCTTATCTCTTTGGGACTTTCGGAAGGCTCTTTTTTCTATGAAAGCGGACAAATGTTCATGTGTAGATTGTTTGAGTCCCATTTTTTTTAACCATTTATGGTCTCTATACGAGATGAAGATGTTCAATAATTGTTGCTCTGGGTTCAGAATAGGATCTTTTCCCTTAGCTCTTAATTCTACTAACATAGCTTTACTTCTGAAAGGCTATTGGAGGTCGATTGCATTATGCAATGTGATTTATAAAGTGATAGCCAAAATTCTTGCAAATAAATTGAATATTATTCTTAGTAAATTTATCTTAAATAATCAATCGACTTTTGCTCTTGGTAAATCTATAATTGATAGTGCTACGACAACTTTGGGGTTAAGTCCATTACCTACAATCCAAGACTGGAGGTAAGGTGGGTGAAATTGAGCTCTAACTTGATATGAATAGGCTTATGCTAGCCATTGGTTTTCATGAAAATTGGGTGAGATGGATTATGTTGTGTTGAAATTATAGACTATTCTATGATTATCAATGATTATACATTTGGCTCTATAATCCCAAGGATGAGACTTCACCAAAGTGAGCTTCTCTCACCCTATCTCTACATCATTTGTGATAAGGGGCTATCAGCGTTGATTAAGCAAGCTAAAAATAGTCACGACATACACGACATCAAAATTTGCAGACATGCACCGGTCATTTATCACCCATATGTGAAGATAATTGCTTCTTGTTTTTCAAGGCCAGTGAACGAATTCACAACTATGAAGAACAACTTATCCATGTATGAAGCTACATGTAAACAATCCATCAGTATGCAAAAATCATAAATTTTATGTAGTCTCAATGTGGACCGAGAATTCAAAAAAATCATTACTGATTTGATGGGAGTTCTAGAAGTACTCAAGACTATTAAGTATCTGAGGAGGCTCTCGATTGTGGGTTGAAGTAAAAAAGCTACGTTCCAATTTATCAAAGATTGGGTGAGGAATAAAATCAATTCTTAGAGTAGAAAATGTTTATTTATTGTAGGGAAAAAATGCTTATTAAGGTTGTGCTCAGGATATTCCTTCTTATGTAACGAGTATCTTCCACATACCATCCTCATTGGTTGATGAAATCGAGAAAATGATGAACTCTTTTTGGTGGGGCCATAATAGTCATCGTAACAAAAGTATTCATTGGATTTCTTGGGAAGAACACTCTATGCACAAGCATGATGGTGGAATAGGCTTTTAAATTATTAGTGCTTTTAACCTTACTACGCTTGGAATGACGTTGTGGTTTTATGAATAGCCCAAATATTCTTGTCACTAAGCTATTCAAAGCAAGATACTTTGCAAATGGTGATTTCCTTGGGTCTCAAGTGTTAGTGTTAAAATGGTTTTAACTACAATCCTCTTATTGATATTTTGATGATAACGAAACCAATAAGAACAATTATTCCCTCTCTATTTGCTAAGTGTGTCGATTAAGTTATAGGATAATGATTATATCAATGTCTATTAATCAAAGCATTTGGATACATCTTTCTAGTTTTTTTACTGTGGCATTTTAAAAGATCTCTATAGCTTAGCTTAACTTTTTTAGCTTGTTTCTAAATTTAGAGATGGAATTGAATTTTAATTTTATTATTTGCATATTGGATTGACGCATACGAGTAGGTGCTGAAAAGCTAAAAATTAGAGCTACAACTTTTGCGTTGGAATAAAAGGCCAATGCAGAAATTTACGGAGCCTAAATTCCACATTTCTTTATCTGAGCTTTTGTACTAATTTTAGGTAGTGGGCCACTTGTTTTACAAGCCCAAAACGCGAGTACATTATATTTGGAGTTTCCTTTTATTTGAGACATGTTGTTTTCGGATTGAAAAAGAGATAGATTAACACTTTTTATTTTATTTTTATGGAAGACAAATTTTCTCTATGATTAATCCACTATTCATAGTTTCATCAACACCTTGAAGTTCAGGTTATAATGTTAATTTAGCGTTAAAATTCTATTTCTCTTTATTTGATTTTATTGTTATTATGATTGCTTAATTTGAATTTCAATAGGATTGATTAGATTGATTTGACATAATTCAGTTTCGGTTTCTATATTAAATTAATTATAATTTTCCGACGCTTGATTGTTAATTGTAATACATCGATGATTTTGATGCTTAATCAAGTCAAAGAACCCGAATTCAAATAGGGTTGATTACACTTGTTTGATCCATTCTATAGTCAAATATGAATAGAATCAAGAATTATAAATTAAACTCGTTGATAAAATATCTGATAGGTCTGAAACTCTCGAATAAGTGGATTAATCGTTTTGCTAATCTGTTCAAACAAAAATTTAAAAACCCCCCATTTATAATGTCAACTTTCAATTTGGATAATATTATTATATCCGAAATCCTTGCAAAACGACTAGAGTTATTACCTATATCTACGTTTTATTACTTGCATTTGACCCGTGTGCGATAACGGATCAAATTAGTGCTATTGTAGGGGACTCTCTAATGAAAATACTAACCAATAACCATCATAACAATTATTTTTTCTTTTTTTGTTGCTCTATAGGTCGGATAAGCTTGTTGCTAGCTCGTAGGCACGTTAATAGTAAAAAAAAAATCGACATAAATTCACAAAAAATGAAGGAACAGGACCCACATATAAGGGACTTCTTATGGGATTCGAGCCTTAAAATCCCAAATTCCTTCGTTTAAATCATTTTTTGAATTTTTTGAATTTTTATATTCTGAACAAATTCCAAACAAATTTGTGTTGTCTTTGATTTTCAAATTTTTTTTGTTGTATCTTAAAATTTTTTGGATTTTATTTGATACGGTTTTTCAATTTTCACTTCAACTTTAGCGATAGGGACATTGTTGAAATTTTCAGAATTGTGGTTTTACATTGCACTGTTATATTCCCATGATGCATGACTAGAGCTACTTCTGTGAATCTGCATTTCCTTGACCCCAAAGTAGATAGGACATTTTATTTATGTCGTAGACTTAATAGAGGTGCTAGTGCTAACGAGTCAGATAGTGAAAGTAAAACTTGTTGCAAAATAAGGATGATATGAATAATAGAACCTTAAGACAACTTGATACACCTAATGTCACTTATAATGCATTGTGTATCACATATCCTAAAGTTATTGTACCATTTGAACTTAAATCTGGTTTAATACACTTGTTTCCTAAGTTTAATTGTCTTGCAAGTGAGTATCCCCACAAACACTTGAAGGAGTTCCATTCAACCATGAAGCCTCAGCGAGTCACAGAAGACCATATCAAGTTGAGAGCCTTCCCATTCTCATTTCAAGATGTTGCCAAGGACTAGTTATACTACCTTCAGTCAGGTTCTGTTGCAAGTTGGAATGATTTGAAGAAGTTATTTCTAGAAAAATTCTTCCCTACCTCAAGAGTTGTTTGAATTAGAAAAGAAATATGTGGCATTAGGCAGATCGACAGGGAATCATTACACAAGTATTGGGAGAGATTCAAGAAATTAGTGTATAATTGTCCTCATCACCAGATTTTTGAGCAATTGCTCATCTAATATTTTTATGAAGGCTTGCTATCTATGGATATAAGCATTTTGGATGCTGCTAGTGGGGGGTCACTTGTCGATAAGACCCTAGAAGTTGCAAAATCTTTGATTGAGGACATGTCCATTAATTCTCAGCAGTTTACAACTAGAAGTAATTCAATAGTGGTGATAACGGAGTGAATGAAATTAAAGCTTATTCCCACAAGAATCTAGAAAACAGACTTGATGAGCTTATGTCTTTAGTAAAAAAATTGGCAGTAGGTAAAGCCCAAGCAGTGGTCTGTGATATTTGTACTTCTCTAGAGCATCCTACAGATTCATGTCCTACATTGCAAGAAGATCCAATTGTTGATGATCCTTAAGCATATGAATAAACATATAAAATCCTCAAGTCAACTATGATTTGTCATCTAAAAGATACAATCTTGATTGGAGAAACCATCCGAACTTGAGATGGGGGAATTCATCTACATAACAACAACCTAGGCAACAACAGCAACAAAAATTTCTGCAACAACAAAACATTCCTCAACAACAGCAAAGCAATGCACCTTAATTAGAGGACTTTGTCAGATAAATGGATGTCCACAATCTCCAATTTCAACAAAGAATAGATTCCATAATTTAGAATTTGAGACAAAGATTGGTCAGCTGAAATTGTTGCTGTAAAAAATAATAAGGATGTTGAGGACACTTTGATACCTGAAACTGCTAATATTGAGCAAAATATAACACTTCCTTTCCCACAAAGAGCAGTGAAGGCTAAGAAAATGGACGAGACAAATATGGACAAGGAGATCTTGAATACATTTAGGAAGGTGGGAAAGAACATTCCCCTCATTGAAGTAATTAAATAGATTCCAAGATATGCCAAATTTCTAACAGAGTTGTGCACATACAAGAGAAGGTTAAAAGGTAATTAAAGAGTAAACATAGAGCGAAATGTTTCAGCTCTCATTCAACCCATGCCTAAAAAATGCAAAGATCCATGAACTTTTTGCATCCAGTGTACCATAGGCAATAGTCCATTTGAAAATGCTAAGTTAGATTTAGGAGTTTCCATTAATGGTATTCCAACATCTATTTTAAACTCTCTTGCTCTTAGAGCTTTAAAGAGTATAGATGTTACCATTCAATTGGCAAACACAAGTAACGCTCGCCCTGCTGGACAGGTGGAGGGTGTACTTGTTTAAGTCGATGAATTTATATTTCCTGCATATTTTTACATTTTGGACATGGAGGTAGAGGGAGAGAATAAGTCCAACAGCGCACCTATCATCTTAGGCACACCATTCTTGAAAAGTTCTAGAACAAAAATTGATGTACATGTTGGAACTCTATCCATGGAGTATGGTGATAGCAGTGTAAAGTTTAACATCTTTGATACTATGAAACACCCCATGAAAGAGCATTGTATTTTTCAATTTGAATTGCTTGCTGATTTGGTTGATGACACTTACCTTGATAAGTTTGCTATTGATTTTCATTCATTGTTTTGTTTTGGTGATACTTATACTTGTGAATTATATACAGATACTCAATTGTGCTATGTGTGTGCTGAGATCGAAGTTTCTCTACAGGTTAATCATTGTGCTAATATTGATATTTCTACTAACATAATTGGTTCTACAGACATATCTTCGGCCACTAGTGTTGTACCCTCCATTGAGAAGCTACTAGCTATAAAGCTTAAACCACTTCCTGAAAATTTGAAATATAAGTCTTATGATTGCTAATTACGCCATAACTAGTCTTGACTCTTGTCCGCATGCATATATTGAAATGATCTAGGCATTTGTTTCTTGTTAAGCAACCGGCCAAATAAGCTTACCTTACAATTATCCATTTGTTTAAACCTATTTGAGCCTAATTATCCTATTTTTTGTTATATAGCTCATTACAACCCTAAATGTGAAAAATAATGAATTGACTCAATCTTTAGGGATAAATAAGTCCTTCTTTAAATAAGTGTGGGGGTCCTCAACTTGTTTGTTGGTTAGATTTTAGGATCATTTTAAAATTAAAAAAAATAAAAAATAGAAAAGTTGTGCTATAAATAAAATTAAAAAAAATCGAATAAAGTAGAAAAGAAAAGAAAATAGGAAAATGGTTGTACTGCGAACAAAGAGTTGTGGTGATAAAGAGAGTGTGAGAATAAACTCAATGATATTTTTTTGAGTTACCTTTCATGTTATTTTTCTCTCTTGATCATTACTTCTTTATCCTTTTTGATTTTTAGCCTTAGTCTCCTTAGGATTGTCTTACCCATACCTTGGCCCCATTACAACCTTAATAAAGATCTTTTGATCATTATGTGCATGTGTTTCATATATAGATGTTAGAGACTTGTCAAGCCTGTGGTAGTGCTAGCTATCATGATGTGCTTTGAATGTAAATAATAGCCCAAACACTTGAGTGATTGAGAAATTTTATATCTTAGGAGGACTCTATCACTTATGATGCATTCTTTAGTTAATTATCCTCTTGTTTGTCTTGGTTGTGATAAAAAACTATTCATGATTGCCTTAAGTTGGAAATATTTTTTTTCTCACACCACTTTGCATTCATGAGAATATTTGGAATCACAAGCATCACTTTGCTTGAAGTGAAAAATTTTAAGTGTGGGGGAACTTGATCAAAGCATTTGGGCACATGTTTGTAGTTTTTTAGCTTGTTTCTTAACTTCGGGTCGAAATTGAATTTTAATTTTATTATTTGCATATTGACCTCTGCTCGCTTTGTAGGCCATAACTTGAGCTCTAGATATCGGATTGATGCACGCGAGAAGACGTTGAAAAAATAAAAATCAGAGCCACACCTTTTGTGGTAGAATAAAAGCCCAATGTTGAACTTTACTCAGCCTAAATTGCATATTTTGTTATCTGAGCTTTTGTACTAATTTTAAGTAGTGGGCCACTTGTTTTACAAGCCCAAAAAGCGAGTACATTATATTCGGAGTTTCCTTCTATTTGAGACATGTCGTTTTTGGATTGAAAAAGAGATAGTAAACATTTTTTATTTTATTTTCATGAAAGACTAATTTTCTCTCAGATTAATCCACTATCCAGAGTTTCATTAACACCTTGAGATTCTAGTTATAATGTTAATTTCGTGTTACAATTCTATTTCTCTTTCTTCGATTTGATTGTTATTTAGAATGCTTAATTCAAATTTCAATAGGATTGATTAGATTCATATGACATAATTCAGTTTCGGTTTCTATATTAATTGAATTATAATTTTGTGACGTTTGATCATTAATGGTAATACATCGATGAATGTATTGTTTAATTCAATCAAAGAAACCAAATTCATATATTGTTGATTATGCTTGTTTGATCAATTCTACAGTCAAATAGGAATAGAATCACAAATTAGAAATTAAACTCGTTGATAGAATAAGTGGATTAATCGTTTTATTATTTTATTCAAAAAAAAATCTAAAAATCCCCATTTCTAATTTCAACTTTCAATTTGGATAATATTATTATATTAGAAGTACTTGTGAAATGACTCAGATTATTACCTCTACCTACTTTTCATTACTTGTATTTGACCTGTGTGCGAATGTAGATTATCTATCTATTTTAAGATAGCATAAATTAGGAATAGAGTAGAGATAACGATGTAAGTGTTTTTAGCACTTAATATTATTACCTAATAATTAATTAATCATGTTTACTAATATAGTGAATCAAGATATAAGTTTTAAGAAGCTTTGTAACAAGCAATTAGCTATCTATACACTGAGTCAAAGCAATAAAGACAAAGGAAACATGAGTCAACCATTAACCCTCTTATCACTAAGGTAAAGAACGCCACAATGATCATATGCCTCAGGCTCAAGTTAATTAAGATTCAAGACTTCATTGATCAAGGCCAAATAAGAAATATTTGAATGAAACACATTTTAGAGTTAGTGCCTTGAAAGTCAAATCTTTTGATAAAAAACGAAAGATAATTAATTACTCAAGGCAAATTCACTGATACTCTGAAGAATCTATTAAAGTATGTAAGCAATAAGCTTCCCTGATCTAGTTTTTGATTTATGTACCAAACATACAAGTGCACATTAAATAGTTGCTTGATCTAATGTTTTGAATGAAGAAACATTTCAGGCATACATGAAGACACTACAACACTTGGAACAATAGTTTGCAACTCAAGGAATCAACCATAGTTGGAGGATGCACTTGAGGAAGATGCAGTTTTAGTATAGTTGTATTAAGTGTCTAGGTATCAAAGTTAAGTAATCAATCACTAGAGTCTCACACAAAACATGCCAATGAGTTTTTGTCATTTATTCATGTGTTATGAAACTTAAAACTGTAAACACTCGATTGAACAATCGATTGAATGGGTTATCAATCGAATGGCACGTAAACTGTCTTAAACAACTGAGGTCTGTAACAAGATCATTCGATTGTCCAGTCGATTGCACAATAGACTGACAACTCGATTGATGCTCAAATTCAAGTTACAGAGAGCACTCAGTCTGTGCCCACTCGATTGACCACTCGATTGTTCACTCGATTGGCAACTTGATTGTCTGCAGTATCTGAGTCACTTTGACCACGATACTCGATTGATCAATCGATTGATGCAATATTTCATTTCACAGTGAGCACCCAGTTTTGAACAACTCGATTGCTCACTCGATTGAAATGAAATTATGGCATCAGGTCTGAATCAGTGGATCACGACAATCGATTGAGCAATCGATTGATGCAACATTTCATATCACAGTGAGCACCCAGTTTTGCCCAACTCGATTGCTCACTCGATTGAAAGGTTTTCATAGCATCAGGTCTGATTCAGAAACTTGATCAATCGATTGACCAATCAAGTGAAGCCTATATAATTCATGATTTCAGAAACCCAGAATTTACGACATTCGATGCAGCAATCGATTGTTTCCTTACAAATTCGATTGGGCAATCGATTGTCCTGTGTCTGTCTTGAATATATATATAGGTGGTGCCTCAAATATTTTAAGCACAACAGAAACACAACCAAAAACTTTTGTGAAAGAATTCTTTTTACACACAAAATATTCATTGGCATATCAAATCTTTTGTGTGGTGCTAGAATGATTGAACACATTTCTTGATACTATTCTTCTTTGTTTGTGACAAAGACAATTCCTTGTAATTGAAGCTGTAACAAATCCAGTTTGGAAACTGGTGGCTATCCTTGTTGGTGTGGGATCATCAAGAGGAAGTCTACTTTGATCTTGTGTGAGTTTGGGGATAAACTACAAGGATCAAAGGGGTGACAAGATAGAAGTGAAGGGAGTTAGATTGATAGGTCGTGTAGAAGACTGGAAAATCTGTAAAAGTACTCGAATTCATTCTATAGTGGAAAAAGCTGGAATCATGATTATGATTACAAGACTGGATGTAGGCCGTTGGATCAACGGCTGAACCAGGATAAATCTTGGTGCAATCTTTCATATCCCTCTTCTTTAATTTTCAGCATTGTTTAATTGCTTGTTTTGCATGCTTCTTGAATAAATCTTGTATGTGATTTTAAGTTTCCGCTGTGTTTGTAAATTGTATGATTGGTGCATAATTGGAATTGGGAATTATTTCTAACTAGTTGGAGTTGATCTTAATTCTCTTGTTATTAATCAAAAAGAAGTCATAGTTTTCCAACAATTGGCATCTAGAGCCTGACTTTTTTAGAGAAAAACTCATAAAAGAAAATGACTTCTTTGGATTTCCTAGGAGAAGGAGCATCTCTAACCAGACCCCCTGCCTTTAATGGTACAGCATACATGTACTGGAAAGAAAGAATGCTTATCTTTCTGGAAGCATGTGGGCTGGACATTTTAGATGCAGTGGAAAATGGTCCTTACATTCCTAAAATTGCAGATATTGATGGATCATCATGCATTATCAAACCAAGAGCTGACTGGTCTGATGATGACAAAAAGAAAGTTGGTTACAATGCTAAAGCAAAGAATATCATAACATCAGCTTTAAGTGCAGAAGAATTCTTCAGAGTGTCAAACTGCAAGACTGCAAAGGAAATGTGGGACACTTTGCAAGAAACACATGAAGGTACTACAGATGTCAAACGGGCAAGAACAAATACACTTATGCACGAGTATGAACTTTTCTGCATGAAGAAAGATGAATCTATAAATGATCTACAAACCAGATTCACCCACATTATCAACAATCTACATGCCTTGGGAAAAATTGTGGATAATGAACAGCAGATAGGAAAAGTCATGAGGTGTTTGTCAAGAGAATGGCAACCCAAAATAACTGTCATTGCTGAGTCTAAAGATCTTGCCAACATGACTATAGCAACACTGTTTGGAAAGCTTCGTGAACATGAGATGGAACTACATAGATTAAATGAGACAGAGCAATCAAATAGAAAAAGCAAAGGAATTGCACTGAAAGCTCAAAGTCAAAAGGCAAAAACTGAACAAGATTCAGAAAGCTCAGAAAGTGAGTCAAGTGAAGAACCTGAGATAGGTATGTTGGTCAGAAAATTTAAGAAGTTTCTAAAAAAGAAAGGAGAACAGTCAAGGAAACCACAGAATTCCAAAACAAAAAGCTCCAGCAAGGGTGACACCAGTGATAGCAAAGTTATAACTTGCTATGAATGTGGGAAAACAGGCCACATCAGATCTGAGTGTTACAAGCTGCAAAACAGAAACAAGCCTACTAAGACTAAGGGCAAAGATCAGCAACCTTCAAATAGGAAAGCATACATTGCCTGGAATGACAATGATGAAGATTCATCTGAAGAATCAGAAAATGAAGAAGCTAACTTGTGTCTCATGGCTAATACTGATTCAGAATCTGACAGTGAGGTAAGTACTACATCTAATCCATCTTATGATGAACTTCATGATGCCTTTAATGAACTGCATTCTGAACATGTTAGTGTACTTAAACAACTGATTAGTACTAAGAAACAGCTAGAAGAAAAATGCATACAATTTGATGAAGTTAATTTGAAACTCGAATCTCTTATAGATATAAATGAAAAACTGAAAAGAGAAACTCATGAACTGAAATGTGATGTAGCTAAGTTCAACAGTGGTAAAAACAATTTAGAAAGACTTCTTAGAAATCAGAGAAATCTAGATGTTAAAACTGGACTTGGTTATAAACAAAACATGCATATGAAAAGACATCAGAAATTTGTTCATTCTAAACAAATGTATGATAACTTTACTAGACCAAATCAGAAGCCATCCCCTGCTGTTACATGTCACTTTTGCTGTAAAAAAGGACATAAAGTGTTCAATTGCAAACTGAAAAAACGTGCCTACAGAGGATGGAAACAAATCTGGAAAGTTAAGGAATCATCATTTGAAGGTATGAAACTGACAGGTAAAAGAATTAATAATATTTACATGATAGATTTTGATTCGTTGCCTGCAAATGATTTCTGTTGCTTGTTGTCTAGTGCTGATGAGAGCTGGCTGTGGCACAAACGAGTGGCTCATATTCATATGGACCACTTGAACAGGCTTGTCAGCAAGCAGCTAGTCCTAGGTCTCCCAAATAGGAAGTTATCTAAGGACAGACTGTGTGACTCCTGCGAGAGGAGTAAGCTAGTCAAATCTTCCTTCCCCCCTATAGACTTGGTTCAAACCAAGAAAGTTTTAGAGTTGGTGCATATGGACCTCTTTGGTCTATCTCAGGTTAGAAGTTTTGGAGGAAACCTATATGGCTATGTTTTGGTAGATGATTACACAAGGTTCACATGGACATATTTTCTAACTCACAAGAGTGAGGCATTCTCAACTTTCAAAAAATTTGCTGCTTTGACTCAAAATGAGAATAATACGAAAATCATATCCATAAAAAGTGATCATGGAGGTGAATTCCAAAATGATGCTTTTCAAACCTTCTGTGAAAATCATGGTATCAAACATATCTTCTCAGCCCCTAGAACTCCACAGCAGAATGGAGTAGTAGAAAGGAAGAATAGATCCTTAGAAGAGCTTGCTAGGACAATGCTCAAAGATTCTAATCTTCCCAAGTACTTTTGGGCTGATGCCATTAACAATGCAGCTCATGTAGTGAATAGGGTTCTCATTAGACCTTTTCTTAGAAAGACTCCCTATGAGTTATACAAAGGGAGAAAGCCTAACATCTCCTACTTTAGGATTTTTGGGTGTAAGTGCTTTGTGTTAAACAATGGCAAGAGACCTTTAGGTAAATTTGATCCTAAGTCAGATGAGGGTATCTTCCTAGGGTATTCCCAAGTTAGTAAGGCCTATAGAATCTACAATAAAAGGACCAAAACTATAGAGGAGTCTGTACATGTCAAATTTGATGAAAACTTGAACGGCACTCTTTCTATAGTTGAAAAGTCATTGGATGATGATGTGGATTTTGAATCCATAGAAACCAGTGAGCCTGAAACTCCAACCAACCTTGACTGTGTGGAACCTATTAGGGAAGTTGACCTACCTAAAGAGTGGAAGTTTGCCAAAAACCATCCCATAGATAACATTATTGGAGAGATTTCAAAAGGTGTTTCAACCAGAAAATCCCTTAGAGAGTTTTGCAACCTTACAGCCTTTGTTTCACAAGTAGAACCCAAAAATATTAAGGAAGCTCTTATGGAACCTGACTGGATAGTAGCCATGCAAGAAGAGCTAAATCAGTTTGAGAGAAACCAAGTGTGGACTCTTGTTCCTAGACCAGAGGGTAAACATGTCATAGGAACTAGGTGGGTTTTCAGAAACAAAATGGATGAGAATGGTGTGATTACCAGGAACAAGGCTAGGTTAGTGGCCAAAGGTTACAACCAAGAAGAAGGTATAGACTATGATGAGACTTATGCCCCAGTAGCCAGACTAGAAGCTATCAGGATTTTATTGGCATATGCTTGTATAATGGATTTCAAATTATTTCAAATGGATGTTAAAAGTGCTTTTTTAAATGGAGACATTAAGGAGGAAGTCTTTGTAAGTCAAACTCCTGGTTTTGAAGATCCTAAGCTTCCAAATCATGTATTTAAACTTACAAAAGCCCTCTATGGCTTGAAACAAGCTCCAAGAGCTTGGTATGATAAGCTGAGCAATTTCCTTTTACAAGAAAATTTTTCAAGGGGAAATGTAGATAAAACACTTTTTATCAAAAGACAAGGAAAAGACATTTTGTTGGTACAAATTTATGTTGATGACATAATATTTGGATCAACAAATGACAAGCTTTGTAAAGATTTTGAAAATACTATGAAAGGCAGATTTGAAATGTCCATGATGGGAGAATTGACTTACTTCCTGGGATTTCAAATCAAACAAAGCAAAAATGGAATATTCCTTAGTCAATCAAAATATTGCAGTGATCTTTTAAAGAAATTTAATTTTGAAAAATTTAAATCCATTGACACGCCTATGAGTCAATCCTGCTACTTAGATAAGGATGAATCGGGTAAAGCTGTAGATGTGACTGTGTTTATAAGCCTAATAGGATCTCTTCTCTACCTAACCGCTAGCAGACCGGACATCATGTTTAGTGTGTGTATGTGTGCTAGATACCAGGCCAATCCTAAGGAATCTCACCTCAGTGCTGTCAAGAGAATCTTCAGATATCTCTTGGGAACCAAAGATCTTGGTTTATGGTATCCTAAGGGATCCACTTGCACTCTAGTTGGTTACTCTGATTCTGACTTTGCTGGATGCAAATTGGACAAAAAAAGTACCTCAGGTACTTGCCAACTTCTAGGTAACTCACTTGTTTCTTGGCATAGCAAGAAACAAAACAGTGTAGCACTCTCAACTGCTGAAGCTGAGTATGTTGCTACTGGTAGTTGTTGCGCTCAAATTCTTTGGATGCAGCAACACCTCTCTGATTTTGGGGTGGACCTAGGGACTGTGCCTATTTTGTGTGATAATACTAGTGCTATTAACATTACTAAGAATCCTGTCATGCATTCTAGAACCAAGCACATTGAAATAAGGCATCACTTCATTCGAGATCAATATCAACAGGGCAAGATTAAGTTGGAATATGTCAATACAACTGAGCAGTTGGCTGACATTTTCACCAAGGCCTTGCCTAAGGACAGTTTCTTCTTTATAAGAATGAAACTGGGCATCATTGATCCCAATGAAATCTGATCCTTATACCCAATTCGACTGCACAATCGAGTGTCCTGTGGCCAAATTGGCATTAAATCACTCAATAGTCGATTGTGAAATCGACTGATTGATGAAAACTGCCTTATTTTATCAATTTGGAAATTCGATATTCGATTGCACAATCGAATGGATGGGTCTCAGTTTTATTTTGTTTATGTCTGTTCTATTTTATGTTTGCTTCAATCGAATGGGGATTCGATTGATAGTTTCTCAGAA
This sequence comes from Cicer bijugum, assembly GCA_037974875.1. Classification (NCBI taxonomy): domain Eukaryota; kingdom Viridiplantae; phylum Streptophyta; class Magnoliopsida; order Fabales; family Fabaceae; genus Cicer; species Cicer bijugum. The sequence goes on along the minus strand of JBBPBT010000720.1, from coordinate 12,647,725 downwards.
AGATGTCTGTTGAAATTCTCATCATGTCAATCGGATGGCAAATCGAGTGTTCATGTATCTGGAACCAGTTTTTCTGATTTTTTGTTTCGATATTCGACTGGGTAATCGAGTGATGCACTGAAAGTTGGTTAAAACTCGATTGGACACGCGACTGTTTGGATTAAGTGAACCACAAGTCAGAGAACATTTGGAAATCAAAAACCCGAGCATCGATTGGGTAATCGATTGACAAGTATCCATTGAGAAAATTATAGCCGTTGGATGAGTGTAACGGTCATATTTTTAACCCAGAAATGCAGACAGTCGATTGGGCAATCGAATGTCAACAGTAGTATATAAATCTGGACTTCACTACTCGATTTCTCAATCCAATACTGCATTCTGCTATCATCTTCTTCATCAAACTACAATCTGTTCTTCATCCAATCAACATCTAATTCATATTACTCAATGGCTAGAGTTAAACAAACCGTAGGAAACCAGCTGTTACCTCTGCTGGCCCTTCATCCAGAAATGTTCAACCATCCAGCTCATCTTCTTATTCTTCTACCTCTAGTGGAAGAACTCCCTCACCATCACCTCCTCCACCTCCTTCACCTCCAGCAAAAAGGGTCTCAATCCCTACTCATAAGGTACAAGCGAAGGACAAAGGCAAAGGTATTGCCACTACTCCTGAAGCTAGCAAAAAGAGGAAGGTTCCTCCGTCTGAAAAACTGCTAGGAGACGCAATGAAAGAGCTAAAGAAGAAGAAGAAGCCTTCATCTCCACCTAAAAAGGCTAAGCCTTCACAAGAGAAGGTTACTGAAGGGAAGGTTGTCCCAGATTCTTTTGCCAAAAGAAAAATCCAAGATGCCAGAACTCTGGATTTTCCTTATTTTGATCAAAATGGTTTTTCCTTTCAAAACCATTTAAGGTTCCATGGTTTGGAAAACCTCCTTACCTGTTCTTTGGATGTCTATCCAAAACTGGTAAGAGCCTTCTATTCCACTTTCATCCTCACCAAAACTGGTTTTGCTGCTGAAGTAAAATGTAAAAGAATGGCAATGACCTTTGAAGAGTTTTCAAAGTTAACTGGTTTGCCGTTCTGTGGATATACTATCGATGGCCGAGCACAAGACGCTCCTGAAGATGAAGGTTGGGAAAACTCCATCAACAAACATGCTGCCTTACAAGAGTTGATGATGGAAGGATTTGTTGAAAAAGGAACCATTCAAGCTGGTCAAATGAAGGTTGAGCACAGGCTGCTCATGTATGTGCTAACACGAATGTTAGTACCTAGAGCCGGAAATCACGCAGTTGTACAGAGGCTGGACGTTGTCTTGCTATGGGGACTGTACAAGGAACTCAAAATGAGTTGGGCTTGGATTGTGCTGCTGAACATGCATGAATCAGCACAAGGGAAACACATCCTGCCCTATCCCCAATTGGTTATGAGGATTCTGAGGCATTTCAAGGTGTCTCTAGCCAATGAAGAATCACTCACAACCACTCATACATTTGGTGAAGCTATTGTCAACCAAATGCAGATAAGAAGGATCAACAATGTTTGGACAAGGACTCCAACACCTGCTGATCATGCACAACCAAGTGCTGATCAAGCCCAGACAAGTGCCCAAGCACCTACATCAGCTGAAGGATCTTCTGAGATCATGGCAAAGCTGATGGAGATTCTGCAACACCAGACTGAACACAGTGAGAGGATTGAAGCTTCTCTTCTAAAGCTTCAAACAGCCTTGGAATCAGTTCAGAAGGATGTTTCAGACATCCAGGAGCACTTGGGTCTCAAGATGTCTTTCGAAGACATTGTAGAGATTGGGAGGCAATCAACCGCTGAACCAAACCAGAACATTGAGATTGGTTCTGATTCTCATGGGGAGAAGACACCTGCTGAGGGTAATACAACGGTATCTCCTCCTCCTGCTGGTGATAATGAGGATCAAGCCTAAGATTTTAGTGGTCTAGGTTTATTTTGATGCTATTTGATTGTCTCTGGTTGCTTGCTTGTTCTTACATGTGTTGCCCATTAATTTCCTCTTATATTTTGTCGTATGTCTTTTTGTATTAATGACAAAAAGGGGGAGATTATTATTTTAATTAATATGAGATTAAGTTGTATTTGATTCGTTGTATGTGTTTGTATCTGATGATGTATATGCTGGATTAACATTATGATGAAATACTGATAATATTAACTCTGATGATCTGATATTGATTTTGTGCAAAATGTTGATGTTGTACTGCTGCATTATTTTGCTGATATTGCATTACACATGTCCTGATTAATGCACATTCATCATTTGATACATACTAAGCTCTGATGCTTTATTTTTTCATCTGAATCTAATACATGTTACACAAATTTGTTCACTCCCTGGTCATGCACTAAATTGTTTGCATCATGCATTCCAAAACTCAGGGGGAGATTTTGTTTATATATAGAATCTCAATATTAATTGTATTTTTGTCATTAAATCAAAAAGGGGGAGATTGTAAGCAATAAGCTTCCCTGATCTAGTTTTTGATTTATGTACCAAACATACAAGTGCACATTAAATAGTTGCTTGATCTAATGTTTTGAATGAAGAAACATTTCAGGCATACATGAAGACACTACAACACTTGGAACAATAGTTTGCAACTCAAGGAATCAACCATAGTTGGAGGATGCACTTGAGGAAGATGCAGTTTTAGTATAGTTGTATTAAGTGTCTAGGTATCAAAGTTAAGTAATCAATCACTAGAGTCTCACACAAAACATGCCAATGAGTTTTTGTCATTTATTCATGTGTTATGAAACTTAAAACTGTAAACACTCGATTGAACAATCGATTGAATGGGTTATCAATCGAATGGCACGTAAACTGTCTTAAACAAATGAGGTTTGTAACAAGATCATTCGATTGTCCAGTCGATTGCACAATAGACTGACAACTCGATTGATGCTCAAATTCAAGTTACAGAGAGCACTCAGTCTGTGCCCACTCGATTGACCACTCGATTGTTCACTCGATTGGCAACTTGATTGTTTGCAGTATCTGAGTCACTTTGACCACGATACTCGATTGATCAATCGATTGATGCAATATTTCATTTCACAGTGAGCACCTAGTTTTGAACAACTCGATTGCTCACTCGATTGAAATGAAATTATGGCATCAGGTCTGAATCAGTGGAACACGACAATTGATTGAGCAATCGATTGATGCAACATTTCATATCACAGTGAGCACCCAGTTTTGCCCAACTCGATTGCTCACTCGATTGAAAGGTTTTCATAGCATCAGGTCTGATTCAGAAACTTGATCAATCGATTGACCAATCAAGTGAAGCCTATATAATTCAAGATTTCAGAAACCCAGAATTTACGACATTCGATGCAGCAATCGATTGTTTCCTTACAAATTCGATTGGGCAATCGATTGTCCTGTGTCTGTCTTGAATTTATATAGGTGGTGCCTCAAATATTTTAAGAACAACAGAAACATAACCAAAAACTTTTGTGAAAGAAAAGTTTCTTTTTACACACAAAATATTCATTGGCATATCAAATCTTTTGTGTGGTGCTAGAATGATTGAACACATTTCTTGATACTATTCTTCTTTGTTTGTGACAAAGACAATTCCTTGTAATTGAAGCTGTAACAAATCCAGTTTGGAAACTGGTGGCTATCCTTGTTGGTGTGGGATCATCAAGAGGAAGTCTACTTTGATCTTGTGTGAGTTTGGGGATAAACTACAAGGATCAAAGGGGTGACAAGATAGAAGTGAAGGGAGTTAGATTGATAGGTCGTGTAGAAGACAGGAAAATCTGTAAAAGTACTCGAATTCATTCTATAGTGGAAAAAGCTGGAATCATGATTATGATTACAGGACTGGATGTAGGCCGTTGGATCAACGGCTGAACCAAGATAAATCTTGGTGCAATCTTTCCTATGCCTCTTCTTTAATTTTCAGCATTGTTTAATTGCTTGTTTTGCATGCTCCTTGAATAAATCTTGTATGTGATTTTAAGTTTCCGCTGTGTTTGTAAATTGTATGATTGGTGCATAATTGGAATTGGGAATTATTTCTAACTAGTTGGAGTTGATCTTAATTCTCTTGTTATTAATAAAAAAGAAGTCATAGTTTTCCAACAAAGTAGTGTCTGACTTTGATCAACACACTCTCAATGTGCCTCTAACAATATGATTATTCTACATCTGATAATTCTGCAAACCAGTTGATCGTATGGTCAATGCATCAAGTCAAAATGCTAATAAAAAGTCAACTTTCTTTAGTCAAACATCTTAGCACATAAATCTGAAGAAGTCAACATCTAAACATCCTCTGCTCATTAAAGTTGGACTTATCCTCTGATTGAAGAAGTACCATGACATCCTCTGAAAATCCTCTTATATTCTCCTTATTAAATCAAGTCCTTGATTGTTATGAGACAAAATCTCTCAATTAGGGTAGGACTAGATGTAACAATATTTTGTTGTGATCATTTTTGCTGCATCTTGCACAAACAACACAACTGTTGTAATTTTCACAATGCTGCAACAACTAAATACACATGTTGTTGCCTAGCTTCACTACCATGCTTGGGTGAGTGGAAGCAACACAATAATAGACTATTGAACCAACAGAAGGAAGACTCGCAAATTATATGCTCGCACAATAACAACATGTTTGAAGGGCAACAAGTACAACAAATCTGCACCAGACCAACGACAGTACAACTTCAAGCGTGGATCAAGAATAACTGCAAAGGCAAGTACAACACTATAATCTTTCCAATATTTGTCAAATTTTTTTTTCATATCTGTAGCCATCTCCCTTATAACATCATCACCTTTATCTTGGTTTTCTTCTAAGATGCACTGTACTTTCCACACTTGCATAAAATACAGGTTTGCAGTTGGATATGAAGATCCTGATATCAATTTTGTGATTTCATAAAATGATTCTAATAACTCACATATGCTTTCCCCCCTTTCCCATTCCTCATCAGATGGACAATGTTTATAATTCCTATCTGCCACCTGGAAAAACTCAAATGTTGTTCTATATTTTAAGGCACTTTCAAGCATTAAATATGTGCTATTCCACCTTGTAGACACATCTAACCTTAAACCACTTGTAAGGCTTATTCCCGCATCATTAACACAATCTTTAAACTTAATCATCCTTCCATCAGAACCTTTAACATACTTGACACTTTCTCTAATTTTCTTGAGTGCTTCATTGGCCACTTTTAAACCCTCTTGAACAATTAAGTTGAGTATATGCGCTGAACATCGAACATGGAAATACTGACCATCACATAGCAAATTGCTTTGTACACACAAATGTTTTTTCAAATGGTCTTGCATGTTATCATTGGAAGAAGCATTATCCAAAGTAATAGAAAATATTTTCTTATCTATTCCCCATTGCTTTAAGCAATCAAACAAAGTGGCTTCCAATGCAATACCATTATGTGGGGGTGTCATTCGACAAAAGTAGAGAAGACAACTGTTTAACTTCCAATGTTCATCAACAAAATGAGCGGTTAAACAAATATAACCCTCACTAGTAGATGCTGTCCAAACATCTGAAGTAAGACAAATTCTATTTGGAATCCTACCCATGATATCCTTAAGCTTAGTCTTCTCTTTGTTATATATTTTCTCAATATCAGACACAATGGTATTCCTACAGACCATTTCAGCATAAGGATTCAAATAATTTACCCATACTCGAATTTTCTCATACTCAACAAAGCTAAAAGGAAGATCATGCGCAATAATAGCTTCAGCAAGCAACTCACGATGGTTTTTTGGTTGATTCTAATCATGTTAGGAGGTTCATCATGATTAAAAAGGTTCAACATGATACTCTTACAATGAGAAACATGACGACTTAGATGAGAAGTCCCATAATTGTGCCCAGAATTAGGGTTTTTTCCAATACTAAATTCAGTACTACAAAAATTGCATGCAGCTTTTTCAATCTCATCTTCATCTTTACCAATTTTTGTAAAAAAATTCCAAACAGTGGATATTGTTTTCTTATGTTTATCATCAGTATTTCCAAATACTACAAAAGGAGCTTCATCTTCTACATTCACATTTATATCCATAGACTCCATGCTATAATCTAAAAGGAAGTTCCTATGGATTTAAACAAATAACATACAATTAAACAATCTCATAGATGATCAATAAATTTTTTGTTTTCATTTATAATTACAAAATTGCAAACTGTTTCTAATTTGTTTTCTGTTTTCAAATATTTATACACTCTTTAAATCTTAATAAAATAAAATCTTTGTAACAAATAACTAACTAACAACTATCCTAGTAACTAACTCCAACTGTATCCAACTAACAAATCTAGATTGCAGTAGTTTTTAATTTATTTTATGTTTCACTTTAACAAATCTAGATCAAACAACAATTAGAAAGGAACAACATAAACTTAAAATACAACTACTGTGATTAAAAACACAACATCTTATGATCAATACTTGAGATAGCCTTCATGTCTGAATCCATAACAAATTTACAGCATCCAATATTAAGAGACTCAAATTTACAGCATCCGAAACAAATCCGTAACAAATTTACAGCATCCAACATCTTGATGAAGGAAACCTATAACATATCAAGAAAAATGAAGTTAAACAGGAAGCAAAATTAGCATTCATGTGTAGAACAAACCAAAATTACATGTGCTTTGCACTACTCTGTGTAAGAGATATTTCCTCACAGTTTAGTGTGTCAGAAACCTTTTTGCAGCAATCATCAAACAAGGACTATGAGGAAATATATTATGGAATAGTAGAGGCAGAATTCAACAATAGAATTATAGAAACAAAACTCCAAATGTTGAAATAGGAATCATTAAATTTTAAAACATCTAATTAAATGACTTCACAGATCAATTTGAAGAAGATATTTTCATAAAAAAAATAAGTAGATAATGCAAGTACCTGAGCAGAAGTAAATTTGATAAAAACATCACTGACCACGGAATTTAGTTACTAAACTCATTTTCACCTAGGGTATAAAGAGGATTAAGTAACGCTATTCAATCTTCACAAAATTACAAAACGTATTTGTAATTGAAAGTACCAATAAATCCTAGGAATGAAGTGTACACTATACTAGTACAATTCCAGACAAAACCAAGGCTTAATATCAATAAAACCACTATCACTGTTATTTCGTCTAACTTAATATGATTCTAAAGATGCACATAGATTACTCTTTCACACATGATTAAAGAGTATTGAAAATTCTACTATATCCAAGACACATCATGATTCTATATTATGGCAACACAGAATGCAGCATATGTTTTTGTTGAATTCATAAAAAGTACCTTTTAAGACCAATACTGATTCTGAATTGGCAGAAGACTTCATACTTCTTATATTTTCTCGAATAAAGTTTTGGTGGCCCAATGAAATTTATGTAATTCATTTATGAAAGTACGAATAGCAATTGAATGAGTACCCATAATATGCTTTAATTGCCTTGGATTGAATGTCAAACACCTTGTGTCCTTAGTTCTTAGCTTGGTTGACTCAATGGTACAATCTCTCGTTTTACTAGAATATGTTTATTTCACTGTCCTTCCATACTATGTACAAACAATTACTAAAAACAATAGTCTCTCCAAAGGCTTAGCTCAAGTGGTTGAGCTGAGACAAGAAAAAATTCTAAGACTAAAACACTGACTACTAATCGTAACATACTAACAACATCATTTTACTATCCAAAAAGAAATTAAATACAGTAATAGACTAATAGCAGAATAGAGCCATACCCATGACAAAGCTCAACAAGCTGAGGAACAAGATTAGAGTCTCTAAGACCATTAATGGCAGCTGAGGTAGTAGACACAGCCTGAGATGTTACAATAATTAATGACTGTAACCTTGTTATGGAAGCCTTGGTTTTGTCTATTTTTGCTTCATCGCCTCCCTTGTATTCTTGATTCTGCAAAACTGACAATTTCTTTTCATGCTCAAATGCAATATACTTGAACATTGAGATCATAAAAAAAAAAAGAATTAATCGAAGAAAAAAAACACTAAAAATTACCATAAGAGGATGACAAAACTTAGTTTTGAGAAGCTCCTTGATATCTTCTCGAGCGCTCTTCAACTGATCAGGATCAGACGCTAAAGCCTTCGTAACAGAAACCGTTCCGTAGCGTCCACTCGAAACACGAACATCTGCTCTTCGCTGAAAAATCCCGAGCAAAATTGACGCAAACGAAGTCAAAAAAATGAAATAAAAAATCATTAGAGAGAAATAAGAACGAGAAGAGACGAAACCTGGTCGAGAAACAGGTGAGAAATGCGAGGAGAAGACGAAACCTGGTCGAGAAACAGGTTACAAAACTGAAGAGAACGAGAATCCACTGTTTTGATTTAGGGATTTAGGGTTTCATGTTTACATGTTCTGAAGAGGAAAGTGGAAACCCTAAAAAAATGAAAACAAAAGGGGCCATTGGGCCATGCGGCCCAGACCCACAGAAACTAAAAAAAAGGGGGCTGGGGCAAAAAAAAAAGTCATTAAGGGGGCTCAAAATATGGAGCCTAATAAAAAATTTAATAAAGGGGGCCTTGTGATTATGGGCTTTTTTGACAGGTATAAGTACAAGTCTCAAATCAGGCTGTTCAATGGCAATGAAATATAGCAGGAGTTGACCTTTCTATTCATGACGAAGATGGGCATTTTGTACTTGCCAAAAACAGAATGGTTTTCTCCTACTGTTAAAATAGGATAAATGGTTGGGCTTTTGACGACTTTGCAGTGAATCCATAAGCTACAACTAGAAAATGTCAATTTCAAAATTGACTCCAAAGTGGTTGTCAATAAGCACAAGTAGCCTCATCTTTAGCTAGTATCTAAATTTTTATTGATATCCCAACATATATTAAATAATTTATTATTAATAAAATGATATGAGCTTACCTCTGTCAAACAACATATGCATTTATGGGTTTCAAAATTATGAGTTTGATAACCTATAAAACTTTAATGATTATAATTTGGGTTTTGATTTAATATTTTATGGGTTTTGTTTTCTATATTGAGGAAGATGAAGAAGAAGCTGAAGAACCTTAACAATTAAAATTAAGGATTTTAAATTTTAATAAAAATTAATTAAATGATATATAATCTATTTTGTTTGCATGTACCACCACGACAATCTTATGTACACTTCACCATATTTACATGTGTCTTTTTAATTGTGTTAAACGTAAAATAAAAAAAAATAAAAATACCATCACATGTACATTTTGATATTTAAAGGACTTTAAGTACCATTCTAAATAGGATTAAATTTAAAGGATTGTAAGCATAATTTGTATTGACTTTTTGTTTTGAAGCTATAATGAAAGTCCACATTTGTTATTCTCTAACTCATAGACCAAATGTTGCGCATAAATTATACCCTTTAATTTGTCAATCATACTTGATGATGACATTCATTGTTTTATTTTGTTTATATATATATATATATATATATATATATATATATATATATATATATATATATATATATAAACATAATATTTTCTTCAAACAAGAAGAAAAGCTCTAAATTCTAAGTTTATTACCAACTAGTTTGGCACAACAACAAGTTAAACCATTATCATCGACTGGAAGACACATCCCTTGTAAGTAGCCTTTACTGATGCAAAAGGGTTTACAATCTTGTGCATGATCACATTTGAAGAAACATTTTTGGATTGGAAGTTCAACAATGGCCATACCTATTTGGAAAAGTAATATTAGTGTAATAATTAGTTAATATATAGACTTAAATATTTGATTGGTCCTTGCAAATATGCGGTTTTTTTAAGTCCATGTAAGATTTTTTGTTTGATTTATGTACTTATAAATCTTTTTATTTTGTTTTTGGTCATTGCTTTTTTGTTTTAGTCTCCATAAAATTGACTTCTATTGAAATTGTCCGATGTTATTCCTTATATCTCTATTAATTGAGATACTAAAATATCGAATATCATATATATTGCAGAGACTCATTCAAATAAAAATTAATTTTATAGAGACTGAAACAAAATGAAAAGACCAAAAACAAACAAACAAATCTTTG
>JBBPBT010000720.1:12618347-12637107 GCA_037974875.1 Cicer bijugum | reverse complement strand
TATATATAGTAAATAATAACAAAAAAGATAAATAATAAAATATATATGGACATTAACTTTAATTTAATGAGATACAATGTATGATTTTGATGATTTATTCTTTAGTCAAAGTCAAAGTCTCTAGTAAAAAAATACCAACTTTCCTTTTTAAGATTATATTATTTTACTTCATTCATTATTTTAATATTTTATATTCATACATTTATAATATACTATAATGATAATAACCATAATAATTATAATAATCGTAATAATAATGACAATAATGAATGATCATAATATTATTCACAAGAATACATGGTCAAAATATCGTTCACAAGAAGATATGCTTAAAATCTGCTCACAAGAAGACATGTTTAGAATTTGTTCACAAGAAGGTACACTCATAATTACTCACAAGAAAAAATAGTCAGAACTATTCACAAGAAGATACACTCATAATTTATTCACAAGAAGATACATTCAGAATTTGTTCACAAAAAGCTATGATCCAGATTTTACAAGGACAAAATAAAATCCCTAATCTATTATATAAATAGATATTCAAGGCTTAACAAGAAAGCATGAACTCATAAACTCAGAAATCCATACAATTTAGAAAAACTTTTGTTAGCTCATATTTCCTAAGTATTCCAAGTTCAATTGTAACAATTTGTTTAGTAGAAACAAAACATAATTCGTTTCAAACTTTTTTAACCCAACCTGATAGTGGATTTAGTGTTCCTCAAGCAATCTGTGATTTTCAGGTTGTGTTGAGAAGACTTGACTTAATTATTGGTTAAGTCCTTCTAAGTGAAGGGATTGGAAGTTGCTACATGGTTGGTGGTGAACCAGAATAAAATCTTGTGTCACTTTAATTGTTCCATTCTTGTTTTACTTTTGACTCTGATCATTTAACCCGATTGTTGCTACTTTTAATCTAAGTAAGTCACAAAACGCTAACCAGTTTTAAATAAATTAGCAAAAGCAATCCAGCATATTCAAACATAATTCAACCTCCTTATCGTGCTTGTACCTTTAGCTATCAAGTTGGTGGTGAACTAAGTTAAATCTGCTTGTGTCACTTTATTTATGCATTGTTTATTTTATTGTGGCCTATGTTTACTTTAGCCTGATCGCTACTGCATCTGTTTTAGTTAAAATCAAAAAACTCGAACTAGTTGTTGAATATATAATTAAAAGGAGCCCAACTTAGACAAACACGGTTTGATCCCCTATTCACGTGTTTGCACTTTCATTTGACATCAAGATCTTGATCTTAAGGTTGAACACTTTATAGTGTTTAAGGAAAGATCCAAAGATTCAACATGTCTAGATTTTGGTAAAGAAGCATGTGGTAGAAACTGTTGGAACCAAGTTGGTTTTCCAATTTGAGTTATGATGTTTAAAAAAGAATTTTATGAGAATAATAAATTTAGATTAATGGTTTTATTAAATATGCAAAAATTGGTAGAAGAAAATCAAAGGAAGAAACCAGAAGACAGTCACCAGAGGAAGTGACCAAATGATTAGATCAAAGGAACAGAATGTATACATGTATAACTCTTAACATATGCCTCTAAAAGTGACGTGTCTCTAAATGTTATGAAGATTGTCTATAATGTCTGGGTTTGATGGTTGGGTCTAAAGTTTGGGTTTGATGTTTGCGTCTAAAGACTGCCTACGAGAAATGGCTCTAAAATTGAGTCTAAAGACTGCCTCTGGAGAATAGCGCAACTAACTCCAAATGTTGTCTATAATACGCAACCTCTAATGTTGCACTAACTATGAGTTTCAACAAGGTGATTTGCACAATGCCACCAATTCTAATTCCTACAATTCTGACTTTGACTATCGTTATTCAAGAAACACAACATCTCACTTCAACAAGGAAGCCAATTTCTCTGATGGAAAGTCAACGATTGAAATAATAAAGTATGAAAAAAAGACTTAGCCGAATTAAAAACTTGTAAAGATCCAAAAACAACTTGAATCCATTCCAGCTTAAATCAAGAAAGCTTATGAAAGAAGATTCGTGTATTTGAAGACAATCTAAAATAAGATTTGATTCAGACCTATAAATGAAGAAAAATTGTAATCAAGTTGAATAGAAGATATGGTCGATAATTGAAAAAGATATGATCAAGATCTAATCAACAAGAAGTATGAATTATTAAGAAGAAGATTTGATCAATATTTATCACAAGAAGATATGAATTATTTACAAGAAGATTTTATCTAAATTTATCCATAAGAAGATATGAATTATTTATAAGAAGATTTGATCAATATTTATCACAAGAAGATATGAATTATTTTCAAGATGACTTTATCAAGATTTATCTACAAGAAAATATGAATTATTTATAAGAAGAGTTGATGAGAATCTACAAGAAGATACAATCAATGTTTACAAGAAAAAACACTCACTCGAAGATACATTTATTATTTTTATAACAACCCATTTAATTAAAATTTATTTGAATAAGAATTTTAGAACTGTTAACATAATAATTTAGGACTAAGGAATTTTTATTAAAATAGGAGTGGACAAAAAGGATAATTTCCTTTTTCCCTTATTTTTTATTCTTTGCAGGAAAATACTCAATCATTTTCTCATTTTAACCTTCTCATTTTCGTAACTAGTTTGAAGGATAACCCCATTGTTATTGTTCATCATTTCCCTCATATCCTCCATTTCTCCTTCTCTTTCAAAATCTCCTAAAGCATTAGTGTAGTTAACATCATCAAACCTGCACAACAAAACTTGAATGCGAGATTCAACCTCTCCAGCTTCGTGAACCAAGCAATATATGTGAAGTAGAAAAGGAATAAATCAGTAAAACAAGGAATTTGGAGCTGAAGTAGAGGACGCACATTGAAGAGGAACCAGAATTGTTGGGGTAGCTCCTTAAACTGATGAGAATTTTGAAAGCAGCGAGTTCTATTACATTAATTTATTTTAGCGTGAGGGTCATGAAAGTTTATTCATTGAAATCCTTTACTTCTTGTTAGAAATTATTTTGGGGATATTATGGGCTAGAAAATAACTTAGATGTGTGAAAGAAATTGAATTTTTAGCATATACGTGTTTTGAATCTGCACCCAAATGGTTTTAAATTTTAATGCATGTAGTTTGTTGTCTTGTTACTTGATTCTTGTGTTAGTAAATTAAGAAATCACATAATTTTGGGAAAAGAATTGTAATGGAAGTCCAAATCCCATTATTGAAAGTAAATGCACATGTCTTGGATGTTTTTCCTCCTTCCTCTGCAACTCAGTCTTTAGGTGTTATTTTTATACCTTGGAATTTTGCCTCTGATAGTTGTATCTCCTTCTGATTTTAATGGTTGTATCTCTTTCTTCCTTTGAATTTTTGTATTAAAATTCTAAGTATTTTTGCCTCTGATGGTTGTATCTCCTTCTTTCTTTGAATTTTCGTTTCAAAATTCTAAGTGTTTTGCCTATGATGGTTATATCTCCTTCTGCCTCTGAATTTTCGTTTTAAAACTCTTAGTGTTTTTCCTCTAATGGTTGTATCTATTTCTACCTTTGAATTGTCATTTTAAAATAGTAAATGTATTGCCTTCTTAGGTTGTATCTCTTTTTGTCTCTGATTCTTCCACTGGATGTGTATCCTCTAATTTTCCACTAGACACTTATTCCTTGCTTCTTCCACATGACATGTATCCTCTAGTTCTTCCACGGGATGCGTATCATCTGATTTTCCACTAGACACATATTCCTCTTATTATTCCATTGGACGTTTATCCTTTGATTCTTCCACAGGATGTGTATCCCCTGATTATTCCTTTGGACATGTATCCTCTGATTCTTTTCTTGACACGTATCCTTTGTTTTTTCCTTTTAACATGTATCCTTTGATTCTTCCTTGGGACACATATACTCTAATTCTTCCTATGGACACATATCCTCTAATTCTTCCTCTAGACATGTATCATATGATTCTTCCTCTGCACACGTATCCTCTGAATCTTCTTCTAGACACGTAGCCTCTTATTCTTCCTCTTGATATGTATCCTCTACTTCTTCCTCTAACCACGTTGCCTCTGGTCCATATATCCTATGATCCACGTATCCTATTATCATAATCTACCTATGATTATGCTGCCCCTGATTCACGTACCCTACAATCATGCTAAATCTGCCTCTGGTCCATATATCCTATGATCCACGTATCCTCTTTCTCTGGTCATGATGCCTTTGATTTGTTACTCTATAATGTGCTGCCTATGGTCATAAGTTCTGCCTCTTGCTAATCTATCTCTAGTTCCAACTTATAATAAGCGACTTTGGATTTATTCCCACATTGAACTTTAGCATATCACTTAGTTGTTGATAATTATTATGGATAAAGGATGCATTGCATACATGACATAATAAAGAAATGGCATACAAAACATCTTAAGTTTAGTACATTCAGATTAATCATATCATCCATGGTCTTATTCACGGTGGGGTAGATTAAGTTGTTCCAAGAAAGGTTCAATAGGTAAATGAGAACAATCAGGATGTTGATTGAGATCATGCATTGTTTCTTTTTCCATAATCATTATAAAAGAATGATTTCAGTTAAGTTTTATATAAATAAATTGAAGTTGAGAGCTTAAGCTTGAGATGCATCAGAATTTCATTGTTTTATGTATATTTATGAAATAAATATTTTCAAACCTCCTCCCCTTTTTTTTTATAGCTCACTAAGATATTTTTTTTCTCAACCCTTTATTTTTTATGTTAGTAGCTGGAGGAAACCATGATATGGGCTGAGCACTAAAGGATTGGTCCAGACTTATCAATTTTGAAATTATGATGTTTGAATTATATAATGGAATGAAAATTTTTTAAAGACTTAAATAAGTTCAAGTTGTAATATTAATTTATGAATATAAGAAAACAAGTTGGAAACTATATTTTCAATTGAGTTTTTAGTTGTGTTTTGTGATTGTAATTATTATTTCCTTATATTTTGCTATGTTTTATAAAGGTGTATGGATTCAATTGTCAAGTTCTAGATAATTGGTATTGGGTCTTATTTTTATGTATCAAAGCAGGTTGTTCCAATTGGATAGTAGGTAGAGGGTTAAGTTTAGGATACTTCTTTCTTGGTTATATGTTCTAAGTATCATTTCACAATATATTAAGTCTGATCAACTTAGTATTTTTTGTTTCATATGCAGAACTGTGACATAAAGACTTGGAAAGTAGGATGAGATAGGCATTATTAGTATTTGAGTGCCATCTAATTTGGAAAAGTGACAAAACTTTATAGTAGATAGTTTAGGCATGTGCATAGAATCCCTAGAGGTAAGTGATAACTCTTCATCATATGCATATTTTTCATTGTTTTTAGTCTTATTTATCTTTAATCACTAGTTAATTTAAGGAGTTATTTAATATATTTTGTTGATTTTAGTTCTTGGATTTATTAAAATGTTTATGTTCTTATTTCCTTGATTAAGTATGGATTTTTTCATAGTTTTGCGTTGTTTCTTTATTGTGCAGTGCTGAATTTTGGTGATAAATCAACATTTTCTATGTGGAGTATTTCAGCCTTATTTGGAGTTGTAGATGTTCAATTAGAGTCAACCCAAGTCTTAAAGAAAGCTACAATCGATCGCTACAGCTTTCATGAAGACACCAGAACCAAATTTGGACTCAAAAGAGGAGAAAAGCAAATGTTAGAACAATAGATGGTGTGCGCTTAAAGTGAAAAATCCCGCACCTGGGGTGCATTTCTACATTTCTTAATCTATCCAGGTGCGCCTGAAGCACAAATCCCGTGTGTGGAACGCTGGAGAATCCATAGAAACGCCATTTTCTCAATTTCTAAGGATCTTTTTGGCTATTGAAAAGTTTGGAGACTTGTGCCCTAGCAGGGAAACTCAGAGACGACTGTTTCTTACACCATTGAAGGAGTTTTATCAAGAATCAGTCATGAATCTTTCTTGTAATTCTTATTTAATCTTTATCTTTTGCATCTCAAACATGGGTAACTAAACCCTATTTGTTATGGATGAGTGAAACAAGATGAAACCCATATTTGTCTTATTTGATTTCGAGTTATATGAATAAGTTTATTGAATTATTTTATCATGTATGTGCTTAATGTTTTGTATTGCTTGATGAACGTCAAAATGTTTTGCAATTTGTATTTTGAAACCAAAGTGGATATTAGGAATGCTTAAGATGAGAAATTCATGATATTGTAGTCTAGGCATAGATGCAGATCATTAAACCAATTGAATTAGTTGCAGAGGCAGTAGTTTTATAAGAGAAGTCTTGTATTGTAAGGCAAAATTCTAATCCTAAATCCACTAACGAATTATGGGTTGCTTCAGAATTAAAGGTTATGTCATTAAGACGTTAGAGCAAGAATAATAAAGAGAATTCTATAATAAAGGAATTTAGTAACTAGGATCAAATTAGAAACTAAGGAAGGACACTAATGAAATTCATCCATGACATTTTTCTTATTATAAAAGTTCAATTCTATTACTCTTGTTAGTTTCAAATAGTATTTCAACCAATTTGAAAAATTTTGTTCAATTTTATTAATTAAACATAATTTGATAGTAAAACACAATCCTTGAGTTCAACACTCGATACTACTATTTTAATTATTACTTGCAACGATTTAGTACACTTGTTGAAACACTATTAGTAAATCATTGAAGCAAATGGTTTATGCATAGGAAAGTGAAATAAGTTGTATAGAATATGAAGTTATTAAAAAGTAAGGTCAAGCACATATAATTATGATTTATATGGAGTGTAAGGTTAGTAGAAAATGAAGTATCATTAACCTATAAATCAAAGTAGGAGACCATACCATGCCATAGGATTGATAGTATAACCAGAGGTGAAAGTTACCTTACAGTTATATATATTTAAAGTTCTAATTCCCTTAGTTTGTGGTTTTGGAACGGTAGAATTATAAATTGCTTATTAGAGTATTTGAACTATGGTTATCTATGGATTGAAGGAATGCTTGATAGCCTTTTGCACCCTATTGAAGATGCAAAAGTTGAAGCACTTAAATTCTAGGATTATTTAGATTATATCAAGCCTATAATTGTACATGTCTGATCAACTCTCTATATGTGTGTGTGAGATATTGGATCTAGAAGTTAACCCAATAAAAATAATGAATAGGGGATTATGATTTAGTTAGAAATGAATTAAGAGAGTTATCATTTCCTCTGATCAGATTTACTCTAATCCAGTTCTTCTATGATAAGATTTATTCTGATCTAGTTTTCTTTCTAAACAGGTTCAAGTTGATTAAGTTCTTCATCAAATCAATCTTATCTGATTAAACTTCCTCTAATATAGACTTTTTCTCTGACCAAATTCTCATAGGATACGAACATTCCCCAATCGGAATTCATCTCTTCAGACTTCATCTAATATAGAATTACTCTTATCAAATTACATCTAATACATAATTCCTCTAATTAGACTTTATTCGATCATAAATCCTCTGATTAGAATTCCTCTAGTATTGAATTCCTATGATCAAATTATATTTGATCTACCTCCTACTAGATTTTATCTAGTCAATCTTCCTTTGATATAGATTTTTCTCTAATCCAAATTTCCTTTATCCATTTAACTTTGATCATACTACCTCCGATAAAGTTCGTCCTTCTGATCAAACTACCTATGATACAGATCCCTCTAATTTAGTTCTACTTCTAACCAACTTACCTCTGATCGAACTTTCTTGGGATACAATTCTTCTTCTTATCAGATTATCTTTGATTAGATTTTTATAGTATCCAGTTTTCTTATCAGACTTCCTCTGATCAGATTTCTCTATAATGTAGTTCCTCTTCGTTTAATCAGATGATCTAAGGCCATATTTTCCTTTGATACAATTCTCCCACTGTTCATACATTCTTTGATTAGACATCTTTTGACCCAATTTATAATAAAAAAATTGTGAGCTAAAATGTGATTTTAAATAAGGGAAACAATAGAATTGCATGCAAATCTCTTACGTAAACACAAAATCCATTCTTGTTTCTAATGGTTTTGTACATCCATATGAAATAATCAAACCTCAAATACTATTATTTAAGTGATTAACTTAGCTTATAGTGTTCCAAAAAATGATACACCCAATTTCTCATCCTTTTAATTTTAAAACCACTAGGACGTCTCATAAGCATGGTATATAAAAAAAAAAAAAAAAACTTAGTAATATTTAGTTTCTCACCATTCAAATCTTCAATAGTGTGAAGGGCATGACTGATCACATCAGTTGAGGGTCCATACCTTCGAAGTGGAATTATCTATTTTCTAACTATATTCCTTGATAGCAAATACCCATTGGTATCGCAATAATTGTTACCGTTTAAATCAACTACTACATGTGTTCTAAGTTGATTTTGCCCAGGGGTTGGTTTATATCATACCTTGGCTCATTTTCATTTCCAAGTTCCATCTCAAGCTTAAAATTATTGAATATAATTGGAGGATGAGTCTGGTCCTCACTGTAACAAGTAACTTGTATAGTTTTTCTCCATGAACTTTGACACCTTACTTATAACACACCTTTTATTTCAATGCATCAGATTTTGTAATGATAATTAGTAGTGAACTGAAAAACCTTAAGGTGATTATAGTCTCAAACTCTACAAATCAAAGTTCTGGAAGAATTTCTAAATTATGGTTGTCGTTGTGCTTATATTGATTTAATAGTAGGCTATGTGAGCAGCTCCAACCCAACATTGTATAGACATACTTGAGTTTGGAGTTAAACTCCTTCTTTTTGTTTTTCACCTTAGCCATCAATAAAGTCAAATAGACATGTTCAAAACACGTGTCTCATCTACAACACGACCCTTCTAGTGTTGCATTGTCATAGAACCTTAATTGGTACAGTGTTGGCCAATTGGTGATTATTTCTATGAAGTTTGACATATACACAATGTTCACGAAAGGACAACTATCCATTGTTGTCTACATCTAAAGCCTTTTACTTACTCATAATCTACATTCTCTTTAACACTCATGTGTTCCAACCTTTGGTGCCACAAACTTATATTTCATGATTGGGTAATATCGTGTCTGCATATCCAAATATAATACTCCCATCTAGAACATAAGTGTCACTTTCTTGCGACCGTCAACCCTAGTATGGCACTTTCATTTGTTTCAATGTACCATGTTTAATTTAGTATGAACAACCAGACTCCTCTTATATTCATAAGGGATACTAGGTTTCTCTTGAGTTGAGGGTACACATCTCATCGTGTACTTTCCTTGTACATTTTTCAAACCCTCTCAAACTCATGGAACCAATTCCTACAACCTTATATTTTGAAATATTCACTATAATGACATCTCCCAATCAGTTTCTTGAGTACAATCTCCTAGGAATCATAGGAAATTTACATCCTAAGTCCAAGACCCGGTTAACATGAAAACATATTATGGTTACCATTAACACATCAACAATTAAGTAATATTATGAAGCAATTGACATTGTTCCAACATTCTCTTCACCGTCATTCATTCCTTGAATTTACTATCAAGATCATCGTTCTTATTCTGTCTCTTGTTACAATAAAAACATCACTTAATTGTCTTATAAGCCTTCTTCCTTTCAATTCTAAATCTTGTTGGGATCTTTTAATTTCATACATGGTTTTTACAAACAATCTTCATTGCTTCCTTTACCGTTCCTTCTGATTTGATTCCATTTCCTTAGAAGTAAAGTATTGATTAACCTGTCTCTTTCCATATGTACGTTCTCAAATTTTGAGGGCAAAAGTTTATTAAATGGGGAGAATGTAACAATTTGTTTAATTAAAATCTATTAAAATAATTTTTTTAGAAATGTTAACATATTAATTTAGTACTAAGGAATTTTAATTAAAATAGGATATGTAATTTGAAGTGTGAATCCCGCTACTGAAAGTAAATGCACACACCTTAGAAGCTTTTCACCTTGCCTATGCATCTTTGCCTCTAGATGTTATTTTTATACCTTGGACTTTTTCCTATGATGGTTGTATCTCCTATTCCCTCTAAATTGTCATTTTAAAATTCTAAGTGTTTTACCTCAGATGGTTGTATATCCTTCCTTTGAATTGTTGGTTTAAAATTAAGTGTTTTTCCTTTGATGGTTGTATCCCCTTCTACCTCTGGGTTGTTGTTTTCAAATTCTAAGTGTTTATCCTCTAATGGTTGTATCTCCTTTTGTCTCTGAATTGTCACTTTAAAGTTTGAAATGTTTTGCCCTAATGGTTGTATCTCATCGTACATTTGGATTAATGTTTTAAAATTCTACGTGTTTTGCCTTAAATGGTTGTATCTCTGTCTTCATATATTTCTTCCTTGGGATGTGTATCCTCTTATTTTCCACTTGATGTGTATTCCCTGATTCTTCGATGAAACGTGTACCCTTTGACTCTTCCACATGACGCATACCCACTGATTCTTTCTCTAGACATGTATCCTCTAATTCTTTCTATAGACACGTATCCTCTTATTTTTCTTGTGGACATGTATCCTCTGATTTTCTTGTGGACACGTATCCTCTAATTCTTTCTCTGAATGCGTATACTTTGATTCATTCTCTAGACACGTATTCTCTCATTTTTCTTTTGAACACGTATCCTCCAATTCATCCTCTAGGCATGTATTCTCTGATTCACTCTCTATACACGCATATTTTTATTCTACCTCTAGAAATGTGTCCTATAATTCTTTCTATGACCACGCTTCCTCTAGTCTACGTATCCTTTGATCAAAATCTACCAATCATCATGTTTCCCTTGATTAATTCATGCATCCTTTGATCATGGTGACTATAACTCTGCAATTATTCATGCTACCACTGATTAGAATGCTCTAGTCATATAACTTCTAACTCTTGTCATGATGTCTCTAATTTGTTACTCCACAATACGCTACCTTTGGTCATAAGTTCTACCTCTGGCAAAATTTGTCTCTGGTTCTATCTTCTGATCAAGGACTTAGGATTTAATTCTCACTTGAATTTCAAAATATTGTTAAGTTGTTTATAATTGTTGTGGATGAAGGATGCGTTGGATACAAAACATAATCAAGACATTGCATACAAAACATCTCAAATTTTATACATTCTCATTAATCAGATCATGCATGACCTTATTCATGATGGGATAGTTAAGGTTTTTCCATGCATGATTCAACGGCTAAAGGAGAAGAATCAGGGTGAGTATTAGGTTTTGGCCAGACCACCTTCACCGCTCGTGACTCAATTATCTTGGTGACCGACGTTGAAATAATTATGTGACTTTTCTTTGTTTACAAAGAAAAGATTTTTGACGTCATCAAAAGTTTTTTTTTTTAATTATCATTATAAAACAATAATTTCAATTAAGTTTTATATAAAGAAATTGGAGTTGAGAGCATCAACTTGAGATGCATCAGAATTTTATGTTTTAATGCATATTTATAAATGAAATATTTTAAAACCTCCACTTCCTTTTTTTTTTCAAGAGCTCACTGAGATATTTTTATCTTTCCCTTTATTTTTTATATTACCAGTTGGAGGAAACCAAGATACGGAGTGATCCACAAAGGATTGGTCCAGACTTATCATATGGAAATTCCGATGTTTGAATTATAAGATGTAATGAAAATTTGTCAAAGACATAAATTAGTTTAAATTTAAATATTAAATATTGAATCTACCAAAATAAGTTATAAACTATGTTTTAAATGTAGTTTTCAGTTGTATTTTGTGATTCTAAATATTATTTGCTTATGTTTGTACTTGTTTTATTATGGTGTAGATTAAATTGCCAAGTTCTAGATACTTCTTATTGGGATTTACAATAAGTAAAGATATTATTTAGATTTTGCAAGGACAAAGTAGAAACCTTAACCTATTTTATAAATAGATACTCAAGGCTAAAGAAGAAAATAAGAGAACTCACAAGCACAAAATTTATTAAGTTAGTAAAGTTCATAAGGTTAAGGTCTAGAGAAATACTTGTTAAAAAGAAATATTTTCTAAGTGTTTTCTAGTGTGAGAGTCATTGTTACAATCAACTTTTTAGAAGTAAACAAATTTGTTCCAAACTTTTGTAACCCAGCCTGCTAGTGGCTTTCGTGTTCCTTAAGCGATCTATAGGTTTTTACATAGTGTTGAGAAGACTAGGCTTATAGAGTCAAGGTGTTTGTGTTCCTCAAAATGTCTGTAGATGTCAAGTTATTTTAAGAAGACTGGCTATTTATATCAGGTGTTGTGTAATTCAAGTTTGGAACTAGTAGATTAAATCCTTCTAAGTGAGGGGAGTTCACGTAGCTATCAAGTTGGTGGTGAACTAGGATACATTCTTGTACCACTTTAATATTCTAATTCTTGTTTTACGTCTACCTCTGATCACTTAACCCGATTGCTACTATTTTTTATTCTAAGTATGTCACAAATTCAACCATTCTTCTTGTGTTTGCAGCTTCAATTGGCATAAAGAGCTCAGTTTCAAAAATTATCACATCAAAGTGGTTGAACAAAGATTCAAGGATTCAACAATGCCTGGATTTGTCAAAAGAAGTTGTTAGATGAAAAATTAGCACGCCATCTTTGTTTGACAGTGAAAAATTTGAGTACTGGAAAGACAACTTGTGGACTTTCTTTATCTCAAAAGATCCGGAACTTTGGGACTAAGAAGAAGATGGCTACATGGCTCCAATAAATTCTAATGGTACTAAAATTTCAATGAAATATATGGATGTTGAACAGAGGAAGATGTAGAATGAATCACAAGTCTAGAACTTTCATGATCAATGCAATCACCTTCAAGGAATACGATAAGTGCATGGACAAAGAAGCAGCAACAACCATCTTTGACGATTTGGTTCTGACTTATGAAGGTAGCAAACAAGTTCAAAAAGCAATGGCCAACCCCCTAGTTAGAAAGTAAGAGATTTTCAAGATGGAAGAAGATTAAGACATCGAAACAACATTTTCTAGATTCTAGACTCTGGTCTCAAAATTAAAGGTACTTAAGAAAAGTTATACTACTGATCATGTGAAGAAAATTCTTATGAGTCTGCCAAGCAAGTGGATTCCTATGATTACAGTTATTCAAGAAGCTAATGATCTTAATACTCTTAAATTGGAAGAATTTATTAGCTCCTTGAGATCATTTGATTTGATCTTGTACACATTATCATATTCTTTTGATACAAGATCCTATTTCTAAACATAGAATATCCAATATGAATTTTAAGTTTGAGAATGCATGGTTGGTGGAACTTGCATTTGATTTGTTTGTTTGTAACAGGTGTATAACTGGTGTTTGGTAGGGGATCATGTCTAGTCTTGAGAGACGCACTGAGGATATGACACATTGGAGTAAACATCATTTTCACCAAATAAAAAAGAAATTGCAAAGTGCCGAAAAGACCTTGATTGTGCCCGTCTTCAAGGTGATTCATTAGACTTCGGTTATTTTTACTTTTTGAAGAAGAAAATGGCTACTTTGAGGTCGATTACATTATGCAATGTGATTTATTAAGTCATAGCCAAGGTTCTTGCAAACAAACTGAACAGTTTTCTTAACAAATGTATCTCAAATAATCAGCCCACTTTTGTTCTTAGTAAATCTAAAATTGAAAATGCTACAATAGCTTTTGGGTTAGTCACATACAATCCAAGACTCGAGGTAGGGTGGGATAAGCTTCAAGAGGTCCTGCTAGTTGTTGGTTTTCACGAAAAATAGGTGATATAGATTATGTTATAAGATTTAAGTATTATAATTTCTAGAAATTTATTAATTGTTAATGTTGTGTTTTTAGTAATATTAAATTTGTAGCAAGGGTAGAATAGAGAAGTAGTAGCATTAACATGTCCAAGTGAAAAAGATAGAGTTTGACACCTTTACTTGTCTCTCTTCCTCCTACTTTCACGTATCCTAACTCATCTCCCACCCTCATTTTAATAAATCGGCAGTTAAAGAAGAAAAAAAGTAAAACAATAAAAGTATCATCACTTAATAATGTAGGTAACTAATTGATTTTCCAAAATACATCCATGCAGGCTGCAGCCAAGTATTTGCATTTCCAAATTAACATATTCGAATTAAATGTAATGTATAGTTGAAGTTACTTTTTTATATTCCAGTTCAGGTTTACTATTATGAAGAGTTCAGTTTCTCAACTTATCAGGACTTGGTCTCTTTGGTAAACTACTCTCTAACCTCTCCAACCTCACTTACCTCCATTCGCTTGACCTTTCCAAAAACACTTTTCAATTTTTCATGGCCAAATTCCATTTCAGTTTGGTCAATTCTCACTCCTCATCAATTTCATTCAATTAGCTTTCAATATTTCACTTGTACACTTCCACAATAATTAGGTCAACTCCATCTACAAAGTTTTGATTTTTCTGTCAATAGTCTCACAAGTAAAATCCCTTCAACATTTGGCACTCTCTATTCTCTCAAAGTCTTGCCTTGGCAAGAAACAAGTTTGTGGGGGAGATTCCAGATGAATTGCATAATCTCCACAATCTTTCACAACTTCAACTATCAATAAATAATTTCACTGCAAACGTATTTATTTGATATATCGATGATAAATAAATAAAAACAAATAATTTCACTGGAAAACTTCCTACTTTTATCTTCTTCAACCTCTCCTCCTTAGTTTTCTTATCCCTCACAAAGAACAATCTATCAGGCGAGTTGTCGAAAAAATTTGGCGACGCCTTTCCGAGTTTAAGGACATAAGCTGTTGGATTTTGAGTTTCAAAACTATTTAAAAATCACAATTTATGCCACTGAAGATATTACTGGGTTTAGTCGCAAACTAGGTCACTCTCCGTAAGATGTTTCGCGGCACTGCCCAAATTGTGCAAGTCAGACAATCAACCACGAAGTCCCCAGGATAAAATAGCCCAGATCACTGTATCGGAGTTCTATTACACTGTAGAAAACTGTTCTAGAATTACACCCTCAATATGGCGCTTAAAGCCACTTTTAATATGATGGTTAAAGTCACTCTCAATATGACGATTCAAGTCATTCTCAATATGGTACTACGATCACTCATAACTACGGTATAATGACCACTGTAAAAACAAATGGACTACGGATTACAACCGCTCTAGAAAACAAAGGAATTGCGGCATAGCAACCACTCCAAAAAAAACGAAGGAACTGCGGCATAATAACCACTCTAAAAATCGAAAGGGATTGCGGCATAATGACCACTCTAAAAACTGAAAGGGACCGTGACATAATAACCGCTCTAAAAACTGAAAGGGATTGTGGCATAATAACCCCTCTAAAAACCGAAAGAGACTGTGGCATAATGACCGCTCTAAAAACCGGAACAGACAGAAAGAAAGGGGAGAAGTAGCTCGAAATTAGGCGAGCATAATATAAGAGGGAGAAAAGAGAAAGTTGGGAAAAGCATCCAACTTTGGTGTGCTTTTCACAATAGTTTGAAACTCATTATATAGTGATGGAAGCAAACTCACATATGTTTTCTAAACAATATGGGACTTTAGTATGTATAGAGTTGAAACTACACAAAATATGATAGTTTTCTAATGTGGGATTTCAAAAAAAAAATTATTTCCAATGTGGGACTTGAATTTTAAAACAAGTTTCTTTCCACTTAAATTTCCAAAAAATGTTTATTTTCAATGTGGGACTTCAACACATTATTAAGTTCACTCATATCACTCCACGACTTGTTATTACCCATTGAACCTAATTCTTGGGATCTCCAGTCTTTTAGATTGGGTTACCATCATGAGTGACTTTATAGACATTAGTCTCATCCTTTTGGATGTATTTATGACTTTATCTTTAGCTAATCCTTTCATCAAAGGATTTGCTAAATTCTCATTAGTGCATACATGACCCACTATAACAACTCATTTAGTAAATAACTTTCTAACAATGTTGTGCTTACGACGAATTTGTCGTCTCTTATCGTTGTAATAACAATTCTCAATCTTTGCAATAGTCGCGGTACTATCGCAGTGGATCAACACATTTGTCATAGGTTTTTCTCATATAGGGATCTCAACTAACAAGCATCTCAACCAGTTTGCTTCTTCACTAGTAGAAGCTAGTGTTATTATTTCAGACTCCATAGTGGACTGAGTCAATATCGTATGTTTCTTCGATTTCTATGATACAACACCACCGACTATACTAAAAACATAGCCACTGGTTGCTTTAGAGTCATCTGATAAGGTGTTCCAATCAGCATCGCTATATCCTTCAAGGACGGCAGGAAACCTTTCATAATGTAATCTGAGACACATGGTCCTTTTTATGGTATCTCATGACTCTTTCGATAGCGTGCCAATGCTCCATACTAGGTCTACTAGTAAACTTGCACAACAATTTCACGACGTAGGCTATGTCGGGTCTAGTACAATCAATGGCATACCTGAGACTGTCAATGATGCTCGCATATTCAGTTTGTCTAACACTTTCACCAGTGCTCTTGAAAATTTTCACAATTATATCATATGTTGTGCAAATAGGTTTACAGTCAAAATATTTTTATTTCTTTAGTATTGTTTCTACATAGTGGGACTAATCCAAAGAAGTTTAATTTTCTGACCTAGTAATCTTAATTTTAAGGATTACATTCGCTTCTTTGAAGTCTTTCATATCAAAGTTGTTACACAACAATGATTTCAAAATTTTACAGCATGAATGTTTGAATCAAATATGAGTATGTCGTCTACATAGAGACATATGATAGTGCAAATGCCATTTTCAAATTTGTAGTAAATACATTTGTCAATTTCATTCACTTTAAACTCATTCGATTTAATCAAGTTATCAAACTTTTCATGCCATTTCTTAGGAGCTTATTTAAGATCATATAGAGATTTATCTAACTTATAGACCATGTCTTCTTGTCCATGAATTACAAAACCTTCAAGTTGTTCTATATAAATTTCTTCTTCTAGGTCACCATTTAAAAAAAGGTGTTTTAACATCCATCTGGGGTATCACCAGGTTATGAATAGTCGCAAGTGATATAAGCAGCCTAATGGATGTTAGTCTAGTGACTGGTGAAAAAGTGTCGAAGAAATCTATATTTTCTCTTTGTCTATAACCTTTGGCTACAAGGTGTGCCTTGTACTTATCAATAGATCCATTGGGTTTTAGTTTCTTTTTCAAAATCCAATTAAACATATTGATTTGCAACAAGGAGACAAGTCTATTAAATATCAGATCTTGTTAGACTCTAGAGAATCTATTTCATCGTTTATAGCTTCTTGTCATAGATCTGCATCCAATGATGATAGAGCTTCTTTAAGATTTGCAGGATCCTCTTCTAAATTATATGCCATATATTCTGGTCCATAATCATTAGCAACTCTGACTCTCTTACTTCTTCGAGTTTTTGTTTCACCTTGTTTGTTGCTTTCAGCGCTTCTTGTAAGAGGAACGTAACTTGGTTCGCTGCCCCCACCATTTCTCCATTTTACAAGGAATTTATTTTCATAAAAGTCAACATCATTTGAATCTATGATCACTTTTGCATTTAGGTCATAAAACCTATACACTTTGTTCTTTACCGCCCAACGAATTCACATTCATAGGCTCTATTGGCGAGTTTAATTCGCTCGGGATCGGGGATTTTGACATAAGTCAGACCACCCCATGTTTGAAAATAAGACAAGTTCGATTGTCTTTTCTTCACTATCTCATAAGCATATGTTTTGTTTTTAGATTTAAGAACTCTATTCAAAACATAACAAATAAGCAATATATTTTCTGCACACCAATTAGATGCAACAATATAGTTAAGCATACTAGCAACAACTAGTTCAATAAGAGTTCTATTCCTTTTTTTTTCTTCTACTTTACCATTCACTCCAAGCAATTATGGTGCAGTTTTCCACATATAATTCCAGACAATTTATGAAACTTATTCGAACAAACTAGAATCATACTTGGAACCTTTTAATCTTTCTACTAAATTGATTTTCAATTTCAGTTACAAAGATTCTTAACATGTCAAACGTTTCACTTTTATTTGTCATTTCTTGTTAATGTCTTGTCAAGTTCACATATATCAAAGTGTAATAAATCTAAATAACCAGATTCTCTAAATACAAATTTATGTGAACTCTTTATTACTTTAGCTTGACTACAAAAATCATATTTTTTAAAATCATTTAGCAATAACTTTGGAATTAAACCTAAGTTACTTCATTTTGAAATCAAATGTGTTCACATCACATAGTATTATAGCATGTCAAAAATTAAAATCATCCAACATGTAAGCAAAACGAGACAATTTTATTGATTTCAACATTCAAATATTAAGAGATATATTAAATTTCAATATTAAATTTAAACTAGAATTTGACCCGCGCGTTGCGCGGATATTAATTAATTAATTTTATAAGTTTTATAAGAAATATTTTATGTATTATAAATATAGTTATTTTATAATATTACTTTATTGATTTGTAATAATTGAATATGATGAGAAAAATTAAAATGAGAGAAAATTATGTTTATCATAATTATTTAATTTCATTTTAAAAATATTTTATAAAATTTGTATGATAATTTATTATATAGGATAATTGTTTGACTCATTGTAATATGATTGTTATTTTATTTTTCAACATATAATGGTACATGCATTTATTTGATGAAATAAAATGTAAAATACAAACTCAAAAATAAGATGTAAAAATTTAAAAATATGATTGACTATTTAATATTTTTTATTTTAAAAAAATATCAATATTGAATTATATTGTAGT